>RDPX01000277.1:131353-147973 GCA_003991215.1 Morbakka virulenta
CACAAAAAGTTGCCTTTGTAGATTTTAGTTTTTATTTTCATGATATTGAATACTTATCAGTTTAGAATACTAATTTTACTTAAACAAAAGAGCTTTCTCGATTTGCAAAATGTCCGAACAGTGATTCTCGACTTTCTTTAGTAAAATCGTAAATTTTCGATAAAGTCAACAGGGACATATTTGCCAAAATTATATCGGCAATGGAGACTAATTGAAAGGGGACTTACCAAATTGAAACATGCCTACGTTTTTCAAAATTAAGTTACAAAAACCCTTCCACTTGTACATCAGCCTAATATTTTTAGCATCCATTTTGTTTTTAAGACTTCAGTTTAAAAATAATCGGGTGCTCGGTGGCAAATGATTACACGGTCTAATATTTTTAATTTTATAACATTTTACGCCTGTACACATCTTTACACGCACTGTGCTGATTCCACCAGGTCATTTCGGCCTCTTGTAAAATAACAGTGACGTCCACAACATTGTTGAATATGAAAATTAGGAAAAACATCGTACATGTTAAATTTAAAGGTTTTGAATGGGAGGGCAAGGAGGCCTTCCTTTGACAGCTTGACAAGAGTTTCGGAATTGACATTTGAGTCCTGGTGGTGTTAATTGACCATTGATGAATGTGTTGGTGATTAATACCCGAAAAGCGCATGAACTTTTGGAATATACAGGGGTCTAGATTTTTAAGTCCCAAACGTATGTTTGGATGCTTCGGTTATCATTTAGGATTATTTACCATTACATCTTTTAATTCTTTTTAAAAAGAATTTTGTTTGAAAGACAGCCTCTCGAGTTCAGCGAATACAGTTACTTTTGTCCGTTAAAGTTCATTTTTAAACTGAATTATGCTATGACCCATAAGTATAAAGTGCATGAATAAAATGAAAGCTTTTGCTAGTAGCCGAGTAATTAAATCAATAGCTTTAGATCATCATGGGAAAAGGTTGCTCTTCGAACATCGGCTACGGCCATTGAAGTATTGCACCCAATCCTGTCTCTCCGTTACAAGTAGCATTCTTTTGAGTTTGTACATATTTTCTGAGATACAAATGAGGAGTTGGTAGAAATCAATAAACTAAAAAGTTGTAAAAATTACAAAGAGAGGTAAGTCAAATAAAAAAGTACCCTCTGCGCTAAAGTGGCTTCAGAGCCTTGCGTAGGACGAAATTCCTATAAAAATATGAATAGTCATGAACAAAAATTTAACAAATAGCAAGAAGGTAGTATAATTAGAGCGGGAAGCTAAAAAATTGTACAGAATCGAAACACGTTAGGCGTTTTATTTGGCATTTAAGAAGGACCTAGGTACCCAGTGCAGCAGAACCCCGATTACCCAGACAAGAAGGGCGGGAAGCAATTTGTTCGGATAACTGATTATCCGTAAACGAAGGACACCTTACTCGATATACATGTACATTTATCTTCGTTAGAACACACGTTTGCGTAAATATTTACCCGGAGCGGAAGATCTTGTTCGGATAATCGGTCCTCGGGTCATCGAGGTTCAACTGTATACCTTTCAGGGAAGATGATGTTATTCTTATAATTTTAAAGAGATATCAAACAAAAGATGGAGAACTAACATACGTGATAGAGACGTAAAACAAGAGTTGGTAGCTGAATTTAGTTCCGCGAGCCAGATTAATTGAAAATTGAATGAGAAAGAATTTAATGCAATTTAAAGTCCTTCGAAGGCAGGTTTGACTTTGATATGCTTTCCCCCGGCGTGATAAGACTGACAGCATGTGCTGTTTGTATTAAATCTGATTAGGGTAGTAATTGTAATAGTGCGACCCAGGTACGTTTTGTCTTTATCATGAAGCGTGTATTGTTTTCATCTTAAGGCACATACACGGAAGCAATAAGTGGAGCACAAGAGGCAATACAGGTGAATCCCGCACATCATAGTGAGGTTTGGCATTACAAGTCACACTTTCACAATTAATGTTCCTTCGTCTGAAAGAAGCCTGTAACTTATCAGTCAATCACGTAGAATCTCAACATGGCAATAATTGAGATGAACCAATGGCAGAACAACACTAATAATCGTTATGGCATGGTGCAGAATAAGGTTGACGCTCTAACTAGGACCAGGTACAAATGTTTCAACACCAACTTTTAGCCATTCTGCAAATTCAGTTCCAGCACCAGAAGCTGATTCACAAAAGACTGAATAACAAAGAATATCACCAGGAAGTCGACGAAATCCACCCATGTCAGCATGTCCAATTTCAAAAGCCTCATTTCGATGTTGCCTGTCAACAACATTTAAAGCAGCTGCTCTAACATTTGCAGTGACAACAATATGATCAGTGGGTCAAGAAGAAGGAAAAGATGAAATTGTACAATGCTGATCAACAGATCTAAAACTGTTTCTAAAAGAAAAGGTTCTCTTGAGTCTTAATCAGGACATCTTATTAGAAAGTTAACTGTACATTATCCTGGGCAAAAACAAGGTTGTACGTAGTTTCTCAAGGCCCATCCAGAATGACTCAACCAGGCCATTCTTGAACATTTAAGTCGCCAGAGAGAGACTTATTAGTTCCGAGATACTTGCCCAAAACCTTATCATTGGGTTCTGATACTGCCTCAATAACTAAGCCGGAATCAGATAAGGGAGACTGATAGAACAGAAGTAAGTAAAACGTGGCATAAGGAAGAGACAATCTAAATCTCATCAAGGTTACCTTTAAATTCAAGTTTTCATTTTCTAACAGCTGAAAAATGCTGTTGAGCACAGATAAGAAGACAACGAAGAAGAGCCTTTTCGAAAAAAGGTAAGTAGCCGTTAACAGTAAGGCCACTATTGCTAACAATCATTTGGGGTTGTTTTACAAAGGGCAATATTATAAAGAGAGTCGGAATAAATGACGGCTTTCAAGGAAGAAAAATTGGAATAAAGACCTTGAGATTTCTGAAAGGGAGAGAGAGAGAGAGAGAGAGAGAGAGAGAGAGAGAGAGAGAGAGAGAGAGAGAGAGAGAGAGCGGAGGGAGGGAGGGAGAGGGGGAGAGACACAGACAGATAGACAGAGGGAGTGGCATATATATATAATATATATATACTCATATATACTAAGTGCTTTAGTCTAATACGAGGTTAAACTGGCCAAAAAAACTTACCATATCAATTTGACTAGTATGAGTTTAACTAAAAATGGATTTAATGAGAAATAATGAGTACTTTTGAAATTAGATTAAAAAAATAAAATTGATGTGGCGTGGAATCCATGAATTCTTATTATAATGCCTTAAAGTGTTGACGTTTGCCTCAATTGACTTGGGGCTTTTTGCGAGATCCCAGGTATTATAATATTGAGCTAGTGTTATGAATAATTTTTGGAGTACTTTTATGACGTGCCCATGGTCACACAATCACCCTGTAGTTAGAAGTTCATAGTAATATTGGATGTGGCTATGCAATATCATTCTTATTGTTAACCCTCTGGACAGGGTTATTTTTTAGGCATACTAAATTATAGAATGACGTCATGATTTGTTAATAGACTTGAATGCAGCTTAACGGTGCGTCTTGTGACTCGATTAAGGTTTGATTTGCAGAGAAGTAAAAAATACAGGTTTACCTTGTATCTGGGTACGCATTTGGAATAGGTTCTTTTGTTGCTCTATTCTCACATGCTCGCACCCAGACGCTACATTTTAGTCGACAACGTTTGTGAAAAAGGGAAAAATCTTGAAAAGGTCTGAAGTCAGTTGAAACAGACTATATTTAAGCCTGGTATATGCACCATAACGACTATTGATAGGCCAATACAATGTGCTGCTAGTATGGGAAAAGGTCAATCAAAGTAAATAAAAGTCATCATTTGTTGAGTGGGGCGAATGTATTATTTTCTTATCATCAATTATTATTATTGAGTGGCGGAGTAACACGAGCCCACAAATGACTCAGTGGTAGAAACCCCATCAAACCCACACCAAAGTGTGTGCGATATGGACCTAAACTGAAACAGCACACGACCTTGCAGTTGGAGCCTGTTTAGGTTTTCCAGTTTAGGTTTTCCAGTTTAGGTGACCCACTCTGCTTAAAACGGTCTCCGTAGTGAGCCTTCACCAAGGACCTCAAGACTACGTAACAATTGTGAACTCGGTACTCAGCCCTTCATAATCTGAGATTCAGGCTCACGAGACCTAGATATGATGCTCCCCCACTACATCCGACCGTTAAACAGAAATGCGTTATGTGTCAACCTTTCGGGACATGCACAACTGTTTAAGGTCATGGAACTGACTGGGAAGTCTGTGGTTTGAGCGGGAGTGTTTGATCTAGCCCATTCATAATTACCAGGCAAAACTAGTTCGTGAACCTAACCAATCAGTTAAAACCAGAGGTCATACGTCTTACGACGCTACTCCACTGGCTAACAATAATAGTAAGTACCTGGTGTAATTATCAGGGCAATTTGACTACACAGGGCCGGGAGGGGGGAGGGATCAATGTCCCTTTCCAGCTCATCTTTTCCCACTGTTTCCGCCAGGTTTACTCAGCTCGACTAAGGGCAGGGGCGCTGCTCCGTGAGGAATTGCTAGGCAACCTGCTGGTCTGGGCACTTTCCGTCAACTTTTTCGTCTATTAGTATAACTAGTATAAGGGAAAGAGGGGAAATACTATTCACAGTTTATATATCTTGGATTATTTGCTCTTGTACACATCACAATGTACATTTTAGTCATAAAGCATAATTCAAAGCAGCTATTTTTTCAATTAAAGGCTGCATAAAAAAATTACAAGCTAGCCACCATTTGCCCTTTTGATACAATAATATCCTTCTTCTGAAGTGCATAAGTGACATCAAAATTTTAATCCATATCGACACTTGAAGGACTTATCGATTCCTTGATGCTACCAGCTCGTGCTCGTTTACTCAGGTCAGGGCATTGTCATGGGTTTTGCAAAAAACGTAAAACCTCTAAAGCAATAATATATAATTCTTCAAGATTAAATATAGTTATTGGGGCCTATCTAACTGTCTATGTCTATCTTGTCGGAAAGGACAGACGCAACTTTGAAAAGCTTTCAGATTCTTCCTCGTTACAGTCAAGAAATAACTGTAAATTGTCTGCCCTAAGCTCTTCTTGTTTTTCCTTCAGGCAAACTTGTCACTTTGATTAGTACTTTTTTAACCTTGTATCTTCACATGAATCATCCAATGTTTCTGACATCAATGGAGCAGACGTCATGATATCGCCAACAGCCAAATTTAGAGCGTGGCAGTGACAATGGATAAGAAATCAATGCAGTATACCCTTATTTATGATTGAGGCAACACTATTCCACTTGCCTGACATTGTCGGGCAGTCATCGTATCGTTAAGCCTTTTCATTTGTTCCTGATACAAGTCATCAAAGCAAAACAGCTTTTCATTTGAAATCTGCAGTGGTGCTGGATTTTCGGTTTTTCACAGACATCGCCACAATGAGGTCCTTGCGTACCACAAACTCCTTCACCCATCGGACACAGTTAATATCAAGCTGTACATTTCTAACACCATTTGCTTTATCGGCGATGATACTATAAAAGTAACTTCCTGGAATGTCTGCAGCAAATTTGCGAATGATATGTAGGGGTAGAAGCTTCAGTGTTTCGTTCTATGCTTGTAGAATTATGTCGTGGTCATATGTTTTAGTGAGCCATGTTATCGATGCCGTATCACCTTTTGCCCTTAGTCATATCAGTTGGTAGAAAAAAAGGAAATCTGCGTCGAAGACGCACATTTCCTTGTTGGATTTTTAAAAAAAAATTCTCCAAATCGACGACGAACCAGATTCAAAATCACATGAACGACGAGATCGATTTCTTCAATGGTACGGAAGAACAGCTTGAATCGAAGGCTATTCGTTACTAACTAGTCAGAAAAACCTGGCTAATCAGTATCCAGGCATCACCACGTGGAGGTTGCTTTTATGGACGCCCGCCTGATAACTACCGTGGTATTGCTTTGTCACAAATTGCTTCTAAAGTTTTTAGTCGTTGCATCCTGAACCGTATTCGCCCTGTTATTGACAGTGTATTGAGAGAGAACCANGTGGTCATATGTTTTAGTGAGCCATGTTATCGATGCCGTATCACCTTTTGCCCTTAGTCATATCAGTTGGTAGAAAAAAAGGAAATCTGCGTCGAAGACGCACATTTCCTTGTTGGATTTTTAAAAAAAATTTCTCCAAATCGACGACGAACCAGATTCAAAATCACATGAACGACGAGATCGATTTCTTCAATGGTACGGAAGAACAGCTTGAATCGAAGGCTATTCGTTACTAACTAGTCAGAAAACCTGGCTGATCAGCATCCAGGCATCACCACGTGGAGGTTGCCTTCATGGACGCCCATTTAATTCTCTATATTGATATTACTGTCGCAGTCATTTGTTATCAGACTTCATGAGAAACTCTTTTAGCCATATTTAGCAGAGATGCAATATGGGCACTCTGGCTACATGCAACTGTACCTGTGTGTGTGTGTGTGTGTGTGTGTGTGTGTGTGTGTGTGTGTGTGTGTGCATGTGTATGTGTATGTGTGTTTGTGTGTTTGTGTGTTTAAGCTGGCAGATTGGAAGACCACCTCGGTGAGCTCGATCCGGTTTCATGAAACGGGAAACAAACCTTCCCTCACCTCCAAATCAAGTGAATATTTATAGCCCACAGCAACGGTGAGTAGGCTGCACCGGGAATATCTCTCTCAACGACAGGGGCGTCGAAGACGTACATTTCCTGGTTGGTTTTTCAAAAAATTTCTCCAAATCGACGACGAACCAGATTCGAAATCACATGAACGACGAGATCGATTTCTTCAATGGTACGGAAAAACAGCACGAATCGAAGGCTATTCGTTACTAACTAGTCAGAAAACCTGGCTAATCAGCATCCAGGCATCACCACGTGGATGTTGCCTTCTTGGACGCCCCAGCTGTACCTGTATTCTCTGAATGATTGACAATGTCTTTACTATTTCTCAAACGCCTTTGCGGCCAATCGGAATTTTACAGATCTTTCGGGTAAGTGGGCTTCAGGGGGAGAATGAGTGTAAGATCTTTAATACACAGCAGGTATACAGAATTTGAACTCCGTTTTGCTTGAAATCGTTTTTGTGCCCATCGAAAATCTAAATATGAATTTCCATCCACAAAACAGAAGTCACAATTTTTACAGCATTTTCCATTTTGTAGTCATTAAGGATGAACCTATTTTACTGCGGAATTGCCATTCTACCTTTACTTAATTTGTCTCTAAAGGGAGGTAATGACTAACTGCAAATCGTGCGTGAATACCCACTTTCAATGTCTGTGTTTTGTTAGTAACCTCAATTGATTATGTATATTGTTGGCAATAATTAGGTTTTCACTTGTTAAAAATTGAGATACTTTGATTGTTTCTTGAAGCCAGTTTGTTTGATTGTTAATTACCATTGTTAATTCAGTAGGCTTGTTTGAATGTTTGATTTTGAGGTCTGAACTTCCTTCATTTTTGTGGAAGGTTAAGTAATGCTATTGGATGAGATCTTGTGGCTTTGAGCATAGCAATTTTTTATTTATAGTCAGAGGTAGTAGCTAATATTTCCAGTTGAACCGATAGAAAGCAGATAAACCTCAAATAATGAAAGTAAAGGTTTATTGATAACGAAATCAGTCAGGCTGAAATACATCCAAGTTGATCGTCAAGCAGATTGTTTTGGTGTTCAATTGAAAATGAAATGAAGCTGTACAACAATACTTCCGTGCACAGGTAAGAGTAATGAAAACGATAATTTTAATGTGCACCTTGTGAATTTTTTCAATAGTTACTTCCTTTTTTGCTTTGTAAAATGAAATTCTTTACAGTAGGATGAAAACTTTTTGAAAAACGCCGTGAAGGTTCTGACAGAAAATCACTACATATCACAATGCACAACACAGAAGCTCTTTTACATTCAAATAAAAAAAAATAGCAAAGATTAAACTTTCTTCCTGTTCAGTTTTGGACTTTTGATATGGACAGTGACGAATAACGACATTGATAGAAGCTTTCTTAAATTTTTTGATCTTTCAAAATGGTCTTTTGTAAGGGGGTAAAAACTTGAAAGCGACCACATTGGTTAAATCGCTGTAACCTGTCGCTTCTTGGAACGAGGCATTGAAAAATAAGTGGTGAGGCGTTTCATATCTTCAGTTTTTTATTGCTAATTTGGATCATGTGACACTTGTTTGCACATCTTAGCTCCAGCCCAACTGGGTAACTACCTTGACCTATATTTTCAGCTCCCCATGATTATTGGTTTGCACTGGCAAATGCCTATCAGCACTAACAACCATGTATAATACAAGAAAAAAGGTAGTTGTTCCCACTAGAAAGCTTAAATTTACCTGCCACCCATTCTTTGTATTTCGCGTTTTACTGTTGCTTATTTTGATAACGAAGGCCCCTCATTTGTGCCCTTTACTTTGGGTATACTTCTTGAAAAAGGGGGTAACCTGACCTTTTAGGATTCACTGATCACTTCTTCAGGCTGAGTGATGTATGGGTATTACTTTAATTGGAAACCAATTTT
This sequence comes from Morbakka virulenta, assembly GCA_003991215.1. Classification (NCBI taxonomy): domain Eukaryota; kingdom Metazoa; phylum Cnidaria; class Cubozoa; order Carybdeida; family Carukiidae; genus Morbakka; species Morbakka virulenta. The sequence goes on from RDPX01000277.1 coordinate 139,908, forward strand.
TATTACTTGCAGATGTATGGCATACAGACTGTTTATTTATTTAATACTGAGTGCTTACGTTGCCCCGTATTAAAAAAACAGAGACATTGAATAACGTTTCTCGCTGCATTTATGCTTCCAGTGGCATGTAAAATTTGGTATTGATGAATAGAAAAAGGGCATGTCAGAAAGCCCAGCGTACGATTTTCATTTTCATGTGTAAAGTACAAGTCTAAATTAAAATTATGAAATAGTATTGTCACCTCGCATTTCCTAAGTGACCCTTCATGTTTGTTGAAAGAGTTCCGAAGTTCCTGATTTCCTTGAATGAATAGTCACATTGTTAAAGGTGTCAATTATTGCTTTTAAGTTGTAATCATGCAGGGGTTTTTGTTTAGCGGCTTCTTTCAAAAACAGAGTTGTGTTTCCTTTGATATTTCACGAATAAAAGAATTTCAGCGGTTTTGATCAAGTAGACACCACCTTTCCCCATCGTCAAGGGAAAGATTTCCCTTGACGACGGGGAAAGATGGTGGTCGAAGATGCTCTCAGCAACAACAATATGAAAGAGAGGACATACTAGCGAGACTCGTTTTTGATAAGGATCCCTTAAAATTTGAAATAAAATTTGGGCAAAAAAATTTGTTTAATCTACTGGAGAGCGTACCGTAAAAAACGTTTTAAAAAGCCAATGCTACCGTTTTGCTTGTCAGAATGAATATCGATGTGGTTTTCACAGAAACTAACAAGGGTTATTGCTATACAGGTATAAGAAACATCCTTTAGTTTTTTACTTTTTATATGGTACTTCGAAAATAGGTACGATAAGTTGAAACTCGAAACAGAAGGAAATTTTGATCTTTTTTTCTTCGAAAGATACCTCATCTACCGTCAGGCTGGTAAAGTAACCAATCACGGCTCTTTTGTGCTTAGAGAGTGTGTACGTATGCGTATATTTTTGGAACGGTGAAAGGTGTACTGTTGGCGTGATTGCTGTCAATGAGGCCAAAAAGTCAAGTTTAGGCTTAGATGACTGGTGAATTTAGCAATCTCGGGTCTTTGCCCTTTTCAGACATCGACATGACTTAAGGGAACCATCTTCATATGTTTCTCTATTAACCTTTGCAATTCTGAATTAATGGACTCAATTAAGTCGTCTAAAATAGTTCTGCCTTCTGCTAACTTGACTAGGTTTATCTTCTACTCTTTTTTGTAATGTTTTAATTTTCCTTTGTTGACACCTTTAATGCCTATTTTTTATGTCATCCTTTTCCCCATTTCATCTTGTAACTGTTGCCCCATGTAAACGTCATGTTTTCTTCACCTTGTAGACGCTTCCGGTTCTAATTCTTACGTTTCACCTGTACTTTCGACTCCTTGGTGAGCCAAATGTTAGGAAGATCCTTTAATTTTTACCTCCATTAAGCTAATTAAAAGAGGGGCGACATAAGTTGAAACACAGTCGTAACTTAAACTTGTTTTTCTTATGTTCCATATCAAATTTATTTATTTGCATTAACTTTGACAGACTCCACCTCTACCTAGAATAACCTTACTTTCACGCATGGAATCAATTACGTAAAGATCTCTGCAAAATATGTTTATCACAATAACAGCAAACTTAACCAAATGTAATGTTAGTTCGCATATGCACACTAGTGAGATTAAAGCATAGTTTTGGCTCCAATTCAGCCATCTACACCCCTCGGGATTCAAGCTACACCCTTCTTAGATTATAACAGAACAATAGTTCAGATCTCGCGAGACATAATTATCTCTGGAGGCAACAAACATATCAAACTCAGCAAAGTAATTATTATGACCGGCACTTGAAAGGGAAACCATAACGGAGGCTGAAAATAGCAAGTGCCTAAGAAGCAAGTTCCCTTGTCATACAATATATTGGAGAAGGATAAAGTACCAACACTCTTATATGCAGTATATGTAATAAATACGAGCACTTACAGAAAAAGGTAAAATACTTGGGTTAAATACGCATCAGATGAAAACAAGCACTTTATTTTGACCTCAACATTAATTTCTTTAACTAACTTTTCCTCATAATGGCTTTTATAGTTTTACCAGTTAGACATTTACAACGCCCTAATACAAAAAGAATAAACTCGAACTTCCATTTTACTTTCCATACAAAGTTTGACTTCATATATTAAAGATATTCATGATAGATCAGAAATAAAAAAATGAATGAATGAACCTGTGGATTTTAGGGGGGTGGGGGGTTGAAAGTGGAAAAAGGATGCATAAGACGAGGCAGTAGCGTATTTACCTGTGTTGAAAAAACAAGGAAATGTGTAGGATAAAATAGGATATTCATAACAACTTTTGATTGTACTATTCCTGTTTCTTCGCTGTTCGTGTTTTCTTCTCTTTATTTACGCGACGCAGGTTCAGTTTGCTTTTCGACCTTGGTAGAAAATTGTATGCATTTTTTAATTTTAAACTCCTCATTTTTAAAGTTATTAGTGCAACAGCTATCCTTTGTCATCCCTGTAAAGTGCTCATACTTAATGATTCCCAGCATTAACTTGCTGTTATAAAAAGCCTTGTTAAATAACTGATGCTGTTGGACTAATAATGTTGAATTTGTAAATAACATGAGATTTAATTCAAATCCCCATACTGTGAAGTAGCAGTGACGAGGGAAAGATATTGGCTTTCGCCTTATGACAAAGCACATAAATCTGGCGGCATAATCACAGCAACTTTAAGGTTGACTCCCAGCTTTCGTATTGTAAAAACAAGCACGTATGAACAGTGGATAAAGAAGTTGAAAACCTTAACCAACTGCTCGAGGCACATTTTCTGTTAAAGGGCCTGGTTCGCAGTTTACCTCAAGAAGCTCATGATAGTTATTTAAAATTTGAGAGAAGATCCGATGATTCGACCGTTTTTGTTCCCCAGTAAAAGTCAGATTATCAAGAGGGACGGATTATCCAATCAAAACATCAATGTACAGATAACAGAAAATGCAAAAGCCGTGACATTCTTGTAAACATGTATTAATAATAAGCAAATCATCTTATGTAATATATGGTATGAAATTATATAATACAATGGATACTTTTTATGAAATCAGTATAAAAATGATATTTTATTACATCGTGCGGAACTACAGATACTTTACCTGTGAATCGTTACATAATAATTTGGTTAGGTCTAAAGTAGTCCATGATGCATGATTGACAGTGAGTTGCTGGATTTGTTTCTGAAGTTCATGAAGGATACCCCAAGGTGAGGTGACGTTTGAACCGATGTGTAGTTCTGTTCGAATAATAGGATGCATGCCTGAAGGGCATCTCAAACTGCTTCAGTGGTGGCCTGTTGTGAAACTTCATCCTCCTTGTCACTGTTTGGTTGGAGAACCATTGTTAAAGGCGATGAATTGATCAAGTGCACAATAGCGACATCAGTCATTGACAGGGAACTCTCCTCATTGCTGCCATTGTTTGTGTACTCTTCATCATTAATGTGTTTATCTTCAGGAGAGAAGCTGGTCACCGTGCTTTCTAATTATTGCAGGGTTTTCTCGTTAATGACTGCAGGAGATAATGCCTCATCTGCTTCTGGCTCTGTACCCGTGTCTCCTACAGTTTTTGATTGTCAAGCTAAAAAAATCCCTCCCCCCCAGTAACTCTTCACAAATCTCATTGGTCTGGTTTGAGATCCACCTGAGGTTGAGAAACGATGTTTCAATCGCACAGGGTGTTAAAACTTTTAGGTTTGAGTACAGGTCAAACACTTCAACCAGTTGGTACGGTTGACCAAGGGTACCTTTCAAAACGGGAGCCAAAAGCATTGAAGCGTTAGGTTTTACACTTAATTATCACAAATTGCCTGATGAAACGGCGGTGGCTAATGAGCTGGAATAAGTATCGGGTGAAGTGATTGTCTGTTTTAGGTCTGTGATTTATGACAGATTATCAAGTGAGAAATTGAGTGTTCTCAACACATTTGTTCCCCATTTTCTACTGACGAAGACAGAAACCAAGGATGACGGTTTATCAAATAGTTGATGCTGTAGGTAGATCTGTTCCTTGTGATGTAATGTCGGTTCTCGAGGGAGTGTGATTATTCAAGGGCAGACAATAAACTCTCCTCTGTGTTTTGTGAATCACACCTAAACGCAAAACTGGATAAAGTACATTGATCCAAAATGGATCACTGTACAAAATTACGAAAACTTGGAAATTAGTATTTGAAAAAAGCAATTACCCTGTTACATGGGTCAACACTGTGCAAAGGAAGGACAGTTGGGGTCAATATAATCATATTAATATCGGTAACAAAAACACCAACACGCGTTCCGAACGTTTGTAACACCATACTCTGGGTTCTCAAATAAAAAGGCTTGGATAAACAGGGGTTATGGAAACGTTTTTTGGAGTTAAGTATTGGGCGGCAAATCTAAGTGGTAAAAGCAGGGTTCAAAATCTCTTATCTTTCACATCACATTCTCACAAACATTTTTTATAAGGATTCCCACGGCCACTATTTAATGGCCCTTCACGCTGGCTCTCTCATTAATAATTTTGTAGCCATCTACAAGACTTGCATTCAGCTGTAATCAGATTAGAATAAAACATCCAAACTGTCGTAAAACAACCTTTTTGCGGGAACATCATATTCCCTCCCATCCCTGTGCTCTGAAAATTCTCTTCCACAGTCTTCCTTTTCTCTCCAATACGACTTCCAATCTTTTTAGTCAAATGCTTACCGTTTTCTATTCAACTTCTGTTATTACTGTACAGTAGCCCTAACGTGACCTTGTAATAGTGAATGCTTAAAAAAGATTTAACTCTGCATGGAAACATTGTGACATACATAATAACGTCACTGTTTATTGTATCTTAACTAAATTTTAACACGTCATTAACGACTTAGTTACCCCTGTTCTTATCTTTTTAAATCAAATATATACGCTCCCTTGTAATCCATTCGTGTGTTTCTGTATTGCGTCAGACTTTTTTATCTGCCTTGTTATTATTACATACAAGTTGGTTTTAGGTTTTTAGGTTTTTAGCCAGTATTCATTTACGTGATTTAAACGCCTTCCTAACTGAGTTATTCTTTTTTGGTTGTGTGGTGGAGTTTTTCTATTGTGGTGGATTTTTTTATTTCTTCACCTGTATGACTGTTCTTACGGTACTTCACCAGCTACACTGGTTTCTCATTATGTTCAACATTCACACTTATGAATGCTATGCTTTACGTTGCCTGAGGACTTTCATTACTTCTCATGACGCCTAATTTCATTTTCCAAGGTGTGTTCTCTCATATACTTTGCAATGACACCTGTCATTATTTTGTATGAAGTATTAAACCACATTGTTGATCTGCTGGCTTTCATATTTTGTATCCATGGTTTTTGGGAGTAATACTGTTCTTCCAGTTGGCCATCAAGTCTGTATCATAGAATTATATTCCTTCAGGGCGGTAAATGCTCTCGTAAATGCCCCGTGAGTTATCTGTGAGCAGACGGAAACTTTTTCCACCAATAGTTTTGTATACCGTCTGTCCCTGGTGCTGTTTATCCATTTCTCTTTACGACTTCTTTTTGCACTTTACCAAAGGTAAAAGGAAGTCACAGACACTGACCATTTGATTTATCAGTGTTCCTATCTCCTCCATCCAGAATATGTAAGATGTTCTTTCTTTCCTTTTCATGTACCTCCCCAAACGTTAACGAACGAACCCATTCATAACTGGCAACGCTCCTAATCGGGCACCATCTTCTTCAAACGCCCTAAAGAATCCTTTCAAGTCATGCTGGAGCCTGGTATTATCCTGTTTTCTTCACCGCTTCTCAACATATTTTTCCAGCTTTACTTTTGGGTTAGCCAGAGTTATTTCATACTTCTCAGGTTAAAATTTGCCATATTTTTGTTATTTTTGACCCTTTAAGTCTTTGAGTTGGGTTTCTCTGCAGGTGTTGCCTTTCTACGAGCCCTTCTTTTAAACAATTTATTGTATGTCTTGGCAATGTTCTGTTTAAGTCCTTTTATCTCTTCCTAAATCTTACGTTTACCAAGGTTTCCTCCTACGTCCATTTTCTTTCTAGCAGCTTTATCTTTGTCAGAAAGTACTCCAAACTTGGATGCAATAGCTCTTCCCATTGCATATACTTTGCCACTTATTTCTGATATAGTATTCACATCTCTTAAATACAATTCCAGTATCTTTTTTCCACTTTCATTTATTTGATTATTAAGTTTGACTTTAAGTAGTTTCTTACAGAATTCCACCAGTGGGTGTTGAAGAATGCATCAGATTTTCCAAGTCTGTTATAAACTATGCCTCTAATTATTGACAATATGTCTCCAACTTGTTCATTATCTTGAGGTTGCCCATTCATAATAGTACTTTTGTTATACAACCTCCCTAACAGATTCTTCTGGTCCTTTTTTCATTTTCGTCTTGCATCTCCATCTCCAGTTGCATTTTCCTTTGTCGCACTAAGAGCATAATCATTGTATCTGGTTCTGTCTTGACTCTAACCGCGTTATCTCTCAACGTCTGCCAACTGTCTATGCTTAATTTGAAATACCTTAGGTCCCATCCTACATTCACTTCCTTCATCAAACCCCATCTTTTAAAATTCCTTCCTCATTTATAATAATCAGACTTATTTTTATTTCTGTCGTCAATTTAATAAGTTTTCTGTTACTGCTAGCTTTATCTACATTTACTTCGTGATCTACAACATCTTCTTGCTTTGCCTGGTTTCCCCATTCTTCCTTTTTGCTTCTCTTGGCATTTTAAATCAGACTTTCAGCTGTTCTTTTTCTTATCCAGAATATTCAATATGCCACCTTCTTTTATTCGTTTCTCAAAGATATTTCCTTTTCTTCTTTCGTGTTTGTCGATATCTACTATTCTATGTTTTTGTTCATCACGCAAATCACAGTTGTTCGTTTTACTTACTCCGTTGTTCCTGTCAAGATTTGCTTCACCATCAGCAAATAACGGTACCATTGTATTATTTGCAAACATCATGTAGTGTAGGTTGAAATTGATCATTATCTATGTCAATACCAATAAAACAATTTTATTCGATGAGCGGATTTGGTTCAGTCCCTTTGCCCGGCTCTCTGGATAAGGCATTTCTTTTTATAGTGTCTCCATTCTCACGAGAAGATTCCCACCGTGATTGTCAACCTCATAACGCAGCAACTATCCACCGATATCGGCATGGTATCTTTGGGTTGCGGGTATACTTTTTTGTCTAGCCATCACTAGATGAATAATAATCAAAGCTAAAGAATTCCATCAATCCATACCAATGTTCGTTTGGTTCCCACTAGACGGACTCTCATCCCAGACTAAAGAGATCCGCCTGCCTTTGTTTTGAAATCAGAAATTTTCCCTGTTCTAAAACAACTGCTGGCAACGCTAACGACTTTGCTTAACCCGGAGCTCAATTTTTTAAAGGCGCCAGATGCTCGCCTTCTGACCCTTTTTCTGTTAGTTCCAAACAGTTCTGCCATGTAAAGGCCAGGAGTTGCACTTCGGCATACTCTTCATTTGGCAGCTTATGCCCTTTGCCGTTTGGGATATTTTATAGATATTAGACGCTTACCTTCCTCAAAAATCTTGGCGTAAGCAGCCTTTATTATCTTTTTTTTCAAACCCTTAGATAGGCCTGTGTTTGATGCAACTACATTTGTTGGCACGATTTAGCTCACTCCGCTGTCATAATGCCAGACAGCACTTTCCACAGCATACTTTCCGTTTCCTTCAGTACAGTTTTCAGCATCTCCCTCTTTGTCTTCACGTTCTTTGTTACGCTTAGTACTTTCCCAATTTTGACTGCCTGATCACCTTCGCCATTTATTATTATTATTATTATTATTATTATTATTATTATTATTATTATTATTATTATTATTATTATCGAGTGGTTACACACCATTTATTGGTGGATGGGTGAAAAACCCGCATTCAGCGCCCAGCAACAAGCCAGGTAAGTTGAATGCAGGCACATGTACTGCAGCCATAATAGTGAGATAAATAGAAACCAAATCAAAATGGCAACATCACTTATTATTATTATTATTATTATTATTATT
>RDPX01000277.1:148010-161694 GCA_003991215.1 Morbakka virulenta
TTATTATTATTATTATTATCGAGTGGTTACACACCATTTATTGGTGGATGGGTGAAAAACCCGCATTCAGCGCCCAGCAACAAGCCAGGTAAGTTGAATGCAGGCACATGTACTGCAGCCATAATAGTGAGATAAATAGAAACCAAATCAAAATGGCAACATCACTTATTATTATTATTATTATTATTATTATTTGTCTTCCTGTTGAGGGGAGGGGGTGCAGACGTCTCTGTACACGGCTCTCGTTTAATCACAAAATTTTTGCCCAGTTTTTGAATATACCAAGTAGAATTTTATATCAATCGACTCATCGTCGTACAAGGATTTTATTGGAAAATGTTTGAGTTTAGTTTTCGATACTTTTTGACATCATACGTGTTTTTTAGTTTCTGTGGAAAGGAATTTAATCGCTTGGATGCCGTATCTAGAGATGTAAAAACCAGTTGCAGGAAAACAGTTGCAGTCCCAATGGAGATATTAACTTACCATTCAAAAAATGGGGACAGTTGTACCGCTAATGTGTTAAATGTTCATGCGAAAAAGTGTGCAAAGGATTGAAAGGTCAACGAATTCATCAACGGAGCTGTTGAGTAATTAGAGGCTTTGATGAAGACAAGTTTGAACAAACACCTGAATATATTTAAAAAATAGTGAATCAACAACAATATTGTCAAGTTTGAAATTAAAGAGGAAATACGTTTCCCAAGGTCAAGTGAACAATGGGAAATTGCTACCAGCTATTTTCAGACTATTTTTTCATCGGTTGAGTTGAAACATTCGACGATTGACTGCTTAATTAGATTTATTAACAATTCAATTTATGATTACTTTAAAGATACTTGCGGAACTACAAATGAGAACTTCGATGGAAGGTTCCAAAGAAAATCAAGACCACAAAGTTAACCAATCAGAAAAGGACTTAAAATCACTTAAAAAAGGCAACGTATCTATCATGGAAATCAAATACGTTTCCCATGTGCTTAGCAACTGACGTCTTTCCATCACATTCATACTGTATCTAATCGTGATAACCTCATCTCCAAAAACGTTTGGGGCTACGTAAAAGCGTGGGCTGCAAAAGATCTCCACAATACTTTCTAAAGTCTGTTGGACCCAATAAGTTTCAAAAATTCTTACATCGACAATTCCCAACAAACACTACAATTCTATCACGGAGACCGTCTTTTAACGAACCCGAGCACCCTTTCATCACTGATCCTCCATCATATAAAAAAATCACATCAGTTATTCGTCGCATGAAGCCATCTGCCTCACCATGCCCACTAGATGAAATATCCATAATTTGCTTTAAACGATGTCCCTATCTACGGTCTTTCGTCACAGAAATAATTGAAATCATATGGATTTCTGGCAAAGTTCCTCCTGAATAGAAAAGGGCCCGTACGATTTTAAAACACTAGAGGGGTAACAAACACCAATGACCCTTCTAACTTTAGACCAATCACGCTTGAAACCGTTCCATTGACCCTTCTAACTTTAGACCAATCACGCTTGAAACCGTTCCATTAAAAGTTTTTACATCCTGTTTTGCGTGATTCAATAGTTGAATACCTGAAGGATCATACATGTAACTTCCTTGAACAACAGATCCAAAAAGACTTCACTTCTAAGATCTCGGATACTTTAGAATATACTGTAATGATGAACATACTATGATGATGAACATACTGTAATGATGACACATGTAATTAACAAGGCTCACACCAATCAATGCTTCCTTGTCATTACTCTTTCAGACCTTAAAAATGATTTTGATGAAGTTCACCATAACCTAATAACATCTGTTCCAGATCACAATCACATTCCTGGCAAAATTAAGTCTCTAATCACCAGTCTCTACACTGAATTTACAACAACATTTATCACTGATCGTTTTACAACTGAAGGCATAACAGTTCGTCGTGGGCTTTTACAAGGAGATTGTCTTAGTCAACTACTCTTTAATTTGTGTTTTAATACATTCATTCAATATATTAGGGTTGAAAAATACAACCAACTTGGTTTTTCACCTAACGATAAGAACGACCGTATTTTCAACCCTGTACACTGGTTTCAGTTCGCAGATGACGCTGCGGTCATTACAAGTGGGGAAAGAGAGAACCAGCTTCTTTTAAACTGTTTTACTCTATGGTGTCAATGGGCCAAAATGATCATCAGGGGTGATAAATGTGCCACATTTGGTATCAATTAATTCGCAACAAGATCTTTTCAATTTCAACCCAAGCTTTTTATTAATAATGAAACTGCACCTCCTGTAGCCATGGGAGATTCCTTTAAGTATCTCGGACGTTACTATGACTTTGAAATGACCAATTGATCTCACAAATCCAAGCTTCTGTCTGTTTTACTAGATCTTCTTAAACCAGTTGATTCTTTGCTTATCCATCCAAAACACAAACTGCGCTTCTGCAGTGAATTTACACAACCTGGTCTCTAAATACATACGCCAATGGCTTGATCTGCTTATAAGTGCCACTCGAAGCTCTATTATTCTTTTTAAAAATCAATTTGGACTCAACTTGCAACTACCTACCACAAAACTTCTACAGTGCCAAACTGTCACCCGTAAGGCTCCTAAGTTCTTACCAAATCAAAATATCCGAACATTGGAAAAACACAAGAAGCTTTACAAAGTCATCTTACTACTCAAGGACCATTCTCTTATTTCTGTTTGACAACACCATTTCAAAATATAACAAGATTTGGTCTGAAGTTCAAAAAAAGCTGCCCAAAAATATCTTCAGCTTTTCCATTCGTTATTTGAACAACACCCTTGCAACTCGTAAAAATCTATCCAAATGGAACCTCAGTCTATCTTCTTCTTGGTCTTCCTGCTTTGACACAGAAACCCTTTATTCATGTTGTCGCCGGCTGCAAAACGTTTTCGTGTTTTTTCTTCCCGCTTGGTTTCCCTATTCGATTTCGTAAGGGCATGCGATATGGACAAGCAATATCTTCTTGTTGTCATAATATTCTAAAGTAAGAACTGGCTTTCCAGCGATGCATTTTGTTCTCAATTATCCTCCCGATCCCAGTACAACTTTTTACCATTGTTTTAATTCAACTCGTCACCCTGCAATTGTTTTATATATCAATTTGTATCTTGTGGTATCAGCCAATTTTAATTGGCCTATTTTACTGATTGATAGCACTTTCAGAATGTTCGTATGTCATTGACATACTCTCGATTCTGCTGGTTTCTTGCATCTCGACAGTATGTGTTGTCGAGATGCAAGAAACTATTCGGCATTATCGGCATTATCCGTCCGCTATCAATCTTCCTATCTCGTTCTGTGCTCTTCTTTCTAGTCTCTAACATCTACTCTTGTAACAGAAAGCTTTATGACNGCTGCCCAAAAATATCTTCAGCTTTTCCATTCGTTATTTGAACAACACCCTTGCAACTCGTAAAAATCTATCCAAATGGAACCTCAGTCTATCTTCTTCTTGGTCTTCCTGCTTTGACACAGAAACCCTTTATTCATGTTGTCGCCGGCTGCAAAACGTTTTCGTGTTTTTTCTTCCCGCTTGGTTTCCCTATTCGATTTCGTAAGGGCATGCGATATGGACAAGCAATATCTTCTTCTTTTCATAATATTCTAAAGTAAGAACTGGCTTTCCAGTGATGCACTTTGTTCTCAATTATCCTCCCGATCCCAGTACAACTTTTTACCATTGTTTTAAATCACCTCGTCACCCTGCAATTGTTCTATATATCAATTTGTATCTTGTGGTATCAGCCAATTTTAATTGGCCTATTTTACTGATTGATAGCACTTTCAGAATGTTCGTATGTCTTTGACATACTCTCGATTCTGCTGGTTTCTTACATTTCTCGTATGGAAGAATGAAGAAGCAAGCCTGGTGAACTGTTTTTAAATGCATCACTGGAAACGTGTGTAGCCTGTTCAGAAACTACTTTCAAGTTAACACGCACGTTCGAGTTACAAGAAATAATAACTTTTAAATAAAACTTTGTAAGATAGAACTTGAAATAGGTCGTCAATCGTTCTATTACGAAGGTTGTCGACTTTACAATGATCATCCGTTAGAAATGGCTAAAGAAGAAGATTATGAAAATTTTACTAAGAAATTGGGCATGATTTTTGAATAAAGGGATTTTGAATAGCATTTTTGGATTTTTTTTAGATTTTAGTGATTAGTTCCTCTAAATTTCTGCTATTCAATTTCGGCTCGTTTTTCAGCATTTTCAGTGTCTTACTATGTGCTATTAGTTTTACCTCGGCCCTAAAGCGGTTATTAGCTTCCTATTCTCATTATGTTTTTCCTTTTTCCTTTTTGTTTACTAATGTGTCAAAACAGGACCACATTGATAACAGGTTTTACAGTATATGTAAAATACTGATGTGTTTATATGTATATTTTGCATATATGTATTATATCCTGTATAAAAATTAATTTAATAATAATAATAAAAATGAAAGAAGAAGGAACAAGAAAATAAAGGGGGATTAATCTAGAAGAACTTAAAAGTGAGGAAACTGAGTTTAGAGAGAATGAAAATAGTAATGCCTCAAAAATAAGAAAAGAAATGTGGACTGATAGAAAAGAAACATTGGTACCCAAAGCGAAAGTTGTTTTTGAAAACCAATGGAAAACCGTGAATAAAGAAAAATGTATGGTGGGAAAACGAGACAGTTCAAACATCGGTTGAAGAGAAGGGGGTAGTGCAGCAATTTATAAAATAAGAATGAACATGGTATTACAAAAGAAGGATACGACAGTTAAATACGAAGACCGAGACAGGAGTAATTATAGCGACGAAAATTATAAACAGAGATTGGTATGAGAAACTGAACATGCCCAGGGTAGTGAAGGCAAGAAAGAAAATTATGAAGGATGTAAGAGAAATATCAATAAATTAAAATCAACCCAAAACTATTCATTTGAAGGAAAGTGACATCAATCAAAGATCACAGGGGTATTTTAGGACTCTGTTAAATAGAGAGCAGAAATCATAACGTCTATAGGGATGTCCGACCCAGTAATGACGAGGAAAGGTATCATGTAAGGGAATGTATCATCCCGTTCGCTGTTCAATATCTATTCAGTATGTATACAGAAGGTTTATTCAGGGGACAAGAATCACTTCCAGGTGTAAAAGTGGGAGGTAGGATAATAAATAATCTTCGATATGATGACGACACTGCTCTCCTAACTGATAACAAAGTTGGTCTCAAAACTCTGGTAAACACTGTAAAAATTGAGAGCGAAAAAACTAGGTTTGAAAATGAATATTAAGAAAAGGAAAACAATGGTTGTTATTCGGAATGAAACAACATCCAACCCAAAATTAATTATTGATTGTTGTGAGGTGGAGCAGGTAGAAACCTTTGTATGCATGGGACACCTGATAACATCAGATGGAAGGTCAGACTTAAAGATAAAAAGAAGAATTGGTATAGCTAAAAATACCTTTTTTTCAACCTAAAACAACTGCTAACCAGCCAATACATTTCATGGAAAACCAGGATCCGTCTGCTAAATTGTTTTGTATGCTTAATCCTCATCTATGGCTGAAAAACTTGGACGACAAAGAAAAGTAATGAAACAAAAAGAAAAGCCTTCGAAATGTGGTGTTGCCGTAGGATGGATAGAGTGTCATGGTAAGAAAAAAAAAGACAAATGGAAGGGTCCTGAATAATTCAGGAACAAGAAAAACAACTCCACTGGTCACAATAAAAAGACGAGAAATTACATTTTGGGGCAAATAAGGCGGCACAATTTCCTTTAAAAAATGATCATGGAAGGCACTGTTGAAGGTAAGCGAGGACGAGGAAGAAAAATGACCACATGGACAGGCAACATTGCTGATTTGATGAAGAAAGACATAAACAAGTGTGCTAAACTGGCATTGGACAGATAAGTGTGGAGGACTATGACAGCCGATCTCTTTGAGATGTCACCACGGTAAGGTAAGAACACAAAGAATAATAGTACTAAATTAAGTGAGCCACACTGGTTGAAGGACCAATTATTACAAAATCAGAGACAAAGTAGAAGAATAAGTCATTAAATATAGAGGAAAAATGGAGACAAAAGTGGGATTGCTTAAACCATTAGGGAATTTAGAGCAGGAGTATAAGTAGATTTGACTATTAGAAGTGAAATACAGAAAAAATTCCATAGAACTGGAAGAAAAAGGAAATGATTAAGATATTTACGGACAACGGTGATATATTAAGTCAAGTATTAAGCTTTTGGAACATTTAATAAAAATCCTAGAGAGGTTGATAGAAGAAAGATAGAGAAAAAATGGCAATGTGGTCAGACTTAATTTCAAATAAAGATGGGCCAAAGGTCAATGGACATAATATTTATGGTAGAATAGATATACGAAAAACCAGGAAGTTTGTTAGAGTTTTATGGATTTAAAAAAAGCATGAAGGAGAGTTCCAAGGGGAGTGTTAAGTGGAGCTCAATAAAGAGAGGGATGCCAGAAAAAAGAGCTAATTTAATGGTTTATGAGTGATGAAGAACAAAAATACAAAGAAAGTATGGCAAAACGGAAAACATTTAAATTGAAGTAAAAATCTGTCAGGGATTAATATTGAATTGGTTTCTGTTTCTTATTGTGTTGGTCACCGTGACACCATCTATTTGCAAATGACCTTGTAATCATGGTAGGTACAGAGGAGTAACTGGAGCAGAGGTATTCAGCATCAAAAGACAAACTGGAGAGAAAGGGGGATAAAAGTAAATGTACGTAACGCCGATATAATTGTAAGTAGTAGCATAGGATACAAAATGATTAACAAAACAACTAAGAATAGTGATAGATTAAAATGGACAAGAGAATTTAACTTCATGGGAGAAGTACCTGAAGATAAAAGAAGAATAGAAAAAGAAGTAAGAAGATGAGTTAAATAGGTCTGGCAGAAATGGGGTGAAGTGAGTGGAGTTGTCTAAGGTAAAAAAACCACCTAGAACTACAAAACTATATTGAGACCTGTGCTTTTGTATATTGTAGAACCGTTTGGGTTAAGGGAATAAAAAATGTTTTATGAGAACAGAAACGAGGACGATGAGAAAAGTGGCTGCGTCATCAACGTAGGAAGTGGAAAAGAATGCGGACATAAGAAAAATATTGGGACTCTGTAATACAAAAAAAGAACCAAGAGTAGGGTGACTCAGGCGGGGAGCAATAACAACGAGCTAGTGAAGATAGTAAGGAAAACAGGAATGATGGAAGGAAGCGTAGGGTGAGTAAGAACAACATGAACTGACTATGTAAAGCGTGATGTTAAGAAAAAAGAAGCATTGTACAGAAGCAGATGGGATAAGATAAATTAAGTAGCTGACGCTGCTACACAGTTGAACAAATATATATAAATGAAAATGGAGAATTTTTGCCATTTTCATTCCATAAGTCATTTTCTAAAACAGTTAATATGGGTGAGAACGAAACATCATTAGCGATCTGACTGTAACTTGTCATACATGTTTTCATGTCATGCATGTTGGAAGAGACATGAAACTGTTAGAGTGTGCTTTCATTGCCTGCATTTGTGATTAGTACTTTTTATTTCACATATTTGTAAACTGCTTTTGACATCATGATCAAGTAAAATAATGTATCATTTGTCTTCGTTGACCATTGCTAGACGATCCTTTGAAATCTTTTTCTGCAGTGGACATGGAGAACAGTGCAGTAATTAGTTGATCTAAATATTTTCCAGAGAAATAGATAATTTAATTAAAATTTTTTAAAATAATGGAAATAACAATGACCACTAATAGGATTCTTGCACCTTCAGCTTTGTGCTCGTGAAGGTCATATGGGTATTGCCATGTTTGATCACATCTTGTCAACATTCAGCTTTGATAAAAATGGAGTTGACTAAGAGGCTCAAAATTTTTTTCATATTCATGGGATAATCCTTTAATGAAAGTGGGGTTTTGAGACACATAAATTTCCTTACTAATACTTACAACACTTTTAAGGTCAGTTTACGACTTTAATGCAATTTTCTTCATCTTCAGACGGGTGCCTTTGTTGTAGTAATTTTTCTGTCTTCAACATGTCATCTTTAAGGAAGAAATATGCCAGAGTCGTCGATTTTTTTATGTTAAATTCATAGGTGTTGGCTGATTTTTCGACCTTTCTTCGACAGTCGTTCAATTCGGGGATTGCAAAATAATTGTTTTATTTTCCGATTTCAGATTAGTTGAGCAGCTTACTCTTATTTTTTGGTGTACTTTTATCTGCCTAACTAAGTGCAAACATCAGATGCTTGAGCTTTCAGTCGGCTGGCCAAACAATGCGCCGAATTTTCTTTTTATATCATTATAATGCCGACTGTAATTTTTTTTTCAAGAACGCTATGAGATTACCAGAGCCATTCAAACACTTGAACTTTAATTTCATTCTGTGGGAACAATATGGCCAAGTTGCTTTAACTTTTGTTTTGGTTATAACGTCATTTTTCCCCAGTACTAGGGCTCAGACGGTGCCCTTCACAGGGACTTGGATTTGGCAGTGAGGAATTTCTTGGTTGGATGCCCTTCCTGACGCCAACCAATGATTTTTTCTTTTGTGAATTTCCAAAGTCGTCCGCTGTGGGAATCGAAGCCCGAATTATTGGTTACTGTGCAGTTGCACTACCCATTAAGGCACGGCTCCTCCTAACTAAACAAGAGTTAAGATTACGATGTGACGGGTACTGCCACAGAACGGGTCCTAGAATGTCACCTTAGCTAATATAACAACAAATGTGATATGGTTAACTGCTCTTTAGTAGCTTTCCTCATTAGTAGAAATAAGCTAACTATCCAGCAGATGGTTGCAATACTTGTGAAGAACCTTTTAAGATCGAATGGTTGAGTTAGGTAGTTCCACTGTGTTTTTAAACCAAGAGTGAACGAGATGGAAAACTTTTGTGCTGTTAGGATAGGATTTGGGTATGTGAATGTGTTTAAAATGTATCGATGGAGAGGGCGTGGAATGTTAGGGAAGTCAAAAAAATGTATATAACCAGTTTTTATAACTATCTTGGCCACCTGATCTGTCATTTATGCTGTCACCGCTACGTTATAAACCTGGTCCATTTGTAACCATACCTTTCACTAAGTAGTTCGTCATTTTTTTCTCCAGGTCCCAATCTTTGGACTCAACACCCTGTTATGCACATGTGCCGAGTCTAAAAAAATCGGCTTTTCTTCCGAAGCAGAAAAAACATCTCTACAAACACGTAAGGCAAGGAAAGTTCTGAAATCCTTGTTAAAGGAAAGGTTTGAAAATATAGAATTATGATAGCCGAACTTACCACTAAGTTCGGTTGTGCAGACAGTTTATTATTGCAGCCGAAATTCGGTCTCCACAAAATATGGGTATAGCGGGCATCAGTTTCAAATGCATTCGCTGGTATTTGAAAATTACTAATCTCAAATACAACTTACGATTCTAATAAAGCAAAACCAACCGTTCATTCCCAATTTTAGCACGATCTACCGCTGGCTAATGGCCATTGCGGAACGTGAACAGCATCTTCCCACCTCTTTACCTGCAAAGTTTTTGCAAATAACTTACGATGTTTGGTGTTTTGTTTATCTAATTTTATTGAATGCAGTATATAGTTTCGCTCTTACTTTCCACAATCTCATTTTAGAGGCCTAGAGAAAAATTATTTTTGCCTGAATACTTTTTTTTTAAAAAAGGGGTTAGAAATTGCAGTTAAACCCAGTTCTCGTCTATGGCACCAGCTGTAAGATTGATCAAATTTGTTTAAGAAATAAATGAAAACCTAATGAAATGATAAAAAGAAATTATAATTTTACTGGTTCTTTAGAGTTTCAACCTGAACGCTAGGAGGAAAACTATACGCACTACCATACACCGAAGGCTACGCAAAACACTACAACGAAATAAAGAGTATAGTTCTGATGATCTGTAAAACTCCAGATTGATTTGTACTCTTAGAATATGTTATTTCAAAGGCTGTCATGATATCACTTATTACTATTGACCAAAACATTAGCCCGTTGCAACACTGGGAGGAGCTTATTAATATTGCCACCATTTAGGAACAGTCGCACGTTTTGACATTTATATAGAAATCAATGACCCGCTCTTGTAACATATATCAAACACGCTGGTATAAGAAATGACCGTACATATACGCTGTGGATAGAAACGCACATGCGAGCATTTACCTACAAATGTGAAGATACTTATAACTCTTCATTCATTAGTAAGAATGATATAACATTTCGTCTGCAAGGAGCAGTGCAAAGTAATCAGAGTATTTCGATTCCCACAGCGGGCGACTTTGGAAATTCACAAAAGAAAAGCCTTTGGTTGGCGTGAGGAAGGGCATCCAGCCAAGAAATTTCTCACTGCCAGAACAAAGTCCCTGTGAAGGGCACCGTCTGAGCCCCAGATATACGAGTATTATCCTCGTATATCTGATTATATGATAGCTCCTACGTTTTTATGTGGTAGAGCACTGTTGCTGATGACATTTCATATTCATTTGTTAATATTACATATATATAATGTTATACTTTCAAGATCTACTTTTGTTGTAGCAGTTGTTGATGACAGATTATATTAGGAAGATAATATCAGCTCAAATAGCCATCATCGCTTTTCAGTATCTTTGTAAGTGAAAAATTTAGTTGGAACCAAATAAGAAGGTAAAGAACATAGCTTAAGAAAAACTCGTTCAGTGTTTAAATGACTTTGATCAGGGGCTCACCCTGTCGACAATAAAACAAATCATCTTGTTCTAATTCTGCACAGGTTTTTTTAAATTAATAAGATACAACTTTCCAGATGCTTAAAGACCCTCAAGAACTTAAAAAAAGTATAATAATTTGGTATTGGGTATGAAAAAATATATACATAATCAATAAATGATTACCTATCTAATTCATTGAAAAGAATTTCTACCTTAATTGCCAATTAGAAATATTTATACTGATGACATGAAAAGCATTAGCGAGGATTAAGAAGGATCAAATAAACAAATCAAACTTTCAAAAATAAAAGAGTAGTAAATGCACGGACAACTGTAAAAATGCCGTTTTTTAACACAAGATTACCAGCAATTCTTTTTATTAAATCTCTAGCTCGACAAACGTTTTTCGAGTCTGCTTTTGGGACACATTATGATTTAAAAACCAGTGCCTGACTGGAAAGAAACAATTATTTCTAAGCCATTTTTATATGTAGACAATTATTATTTTTTCCTGGAAAATAATTCCAGAGTCTCAGAGTTGGAAGAGAGTATTTGTGGGCGACCATGCAGGGGATCCGTTGTTATAGGCTTACTGCCTACAGTGACTCCCCTGTGTCAGTGTTTTAACTGTGGGGTTCCCCATTTAATTTCATTTTGCTTTTCATTTACATGATTCATTGCTGGTGTTGCAATTCGGAAGGACTCCTTTTAAAATGGATCAGGCGTTGGGCACAAAAAAATAAGCACTCCTAGCGTTGCTATATGTGCCGCTAATTTTTATGCAGATTTGCTTAACGTCGGTGAGTCAAAGGTGCATAATTTTAAGGTCCCACATAAATGATTAATACGCCGCTGGTGAATTTCACCAATGTACCGCTGAGCGTAAGATTGACAAAACTGAGCCGCCGGGTTAATATGTCCAGAGAGATTTAAACATTGCAGGAGGCTTGTATAACTGAACTGGACCAAAGCACCTGAAAGCAAATTCTTAGATTCCAAGTAGGTAGGCAGTTTTGTATTTTAGTACAATTAATTATTGTAATTTAAATGTTTGCTAAATATTCATTAAAAATATTACAATATCAAGAAATCACGTTACTGGATTTATTCTTTTTGGACTAATAAAAAATATGTTAGAGGCTTGTTTTTTTACAAATGTAACCGGTTATCGGTCTCTAGTACTTTTCTGCATTTTCTCTTTTACATTTTTATTCTTCTCTACACTTTTTTTGGCCAGACACCAAGTGTTAAAAGGTATCTTGGTAAATTCACTTTAATAGCGCTTAGGCAACCCCAAAATGCATGCTAGAAGCTGATAAACGTGATACTGGAAATAGGTATTTTACTGGAAGGGTGTAAGATATACTGTTGATGTGATTGCTGCATTGCATGGAATGGATTGTTTCTTTTATTTTTCTTGTTGTTGTGTTGATTTCCTTGTCTATACTTATTTTATTTTCCCAGTCAAAGGTATGATCCTGTGTCAAGCAGTGTTCGGCTATTTCATGATTTTTGGTGTCGCCTTTCTGAACAGCTCTCTGTTCTTTTTCTCTTTGACCTAAGGAACGCTTTGATTCACCTATATGGGAGGCAGGACAGTCCTTACATTGTAGTCTGTAAACTACGTTGTTCCTCTCCTCAAGTGGGATTGGGTCTTATGGTTTTGAGAGGATCTTCCTTAAGGTGGATGTAGTGAAGAAGGGGCATTGAATGTTGTGTTGTCGGAGAGTTCGTCTTAGGTGCTCACTGGCATTCTTCATGTAAGGCAGACGTATACGTTTCAGGGGTTCTTTATCTTCAGGATTAGGTCCAGTTGTTCTGTGTAAGGCTCTCTGGACATCCTTAGCGTGGTATCCATTGGATAAGAGAATGCTGTTGATGCCATCCATTGGATAAGAGAATACTGTTCAGTGTTTTCCCTAAGAACCGGTAACCGGCCAAATTGACCGTTTCAAACGTTTTCTGGGCCGGCTCAAACTTCCACCCCAAAAAATTTTTTTAGCGAATTTCAACTGAACTGTTCAATAATTGATTGTGTCTTGCATATTGTAAACACCGGGTCATCGAAAAATTGAGCAGCGTGTCTCAGAAAACGGATCAAAACGTGTGTTCATCACATGTGTTAAATCAGCTGTGTTTACTTCCTTGTTGGTCCAAACACCGGGAGTAACGGCGATTTCAATTGGTCGTTATCGGATGGTCATTCGATAACAAAACGAAAGTGAAAATAAAGGCTTTAAAGCACGTGAAGCACATGTATGAAGTAACATGAAATGACCACGAACTCTATCTGATTACCATTATTTGATTATTTTGATCCAGAATCTGCCCGACTGCCTGTTCCCCATTCTGCAGAGTTTCCGACCAGAATCGAAATGTTATGAAACCAGCTCTGATACTACAGCTAGTTCAAGCCACTCAGATATTGAGGATACATCAGGAATCACTCCTGGTCAGGTTAATCAGTTTGAAATGAACGATTTGATACGCGATATAGGTTTATCAAAAGCAGGTGCTGAGCTTCTAGCTTCTAGACTAAATGAGAAGCAACTGACTCAGAGTGATCTCAAAATTTCGTACTACAGATCTAGAGACAGTGAATTTCTGAAATTTTTCAGTACTGACTGTGATTTCGTGTATTGTAATGACATTAGTGGGCTTCTTCTAGCTTTAGGTTTACCCAGTTACAATTCAAATGATTGGAGGCTGTTTATGGACAGCTCGAAGAGAAGCTTAAAGTGTGTCCTTCTTCGTTGTGGTGAAGTTGAGACATTTTACGTAATTGGCCTAATCCGGACAATTTCATCAAGGCCAATATTTAGATTTTAGTCACGCTGCGCGCTGTTGTCGTCAAAACAGCGGCTTGTTTGTTTTGTTACTGAGGTTATTAATCCCTTATCTGACGTTTGTTTTGATTCATACGCAAATTTTATTTCCCCTTTTTTGTAAGTAACGAAATATTT
>RDPX01000277.1:178734-231851 GCA_003991215.1 Morbakka virulenta
AAATAACAACAACAACAATAATAATAATAATAATAATAAAAAAATAACAACAGGAGAAATATTTTTCTGTCACAAAACAATAAACTGATGCTGACATTCCACACTTCGTGTAGGTTTTGTCATTGTATTTTTTTTACCTGTCTAATTTTAATGATAATTTATGAACAAACGTATTTCGAAAATGATATCGAAAATACATCCAGAATTTAACTCAGGACCATTTTTCGAATCTTTCACGTGACCCATCTGGTAAAGTCTTAGACCGGATTTTTGTTTAATTTTTTCTCACCTTAATTAGTTCTGTTCAGCTGTCTTTATTTTTAATACATCTGAAACGTATTACTTTCGTGGGATACCTCTCATATGTTTATATAACCAGATTTCAGGTTTTTTAATAAAATGCCACGTTCTTTTGCTTCAGACACAAATCAGCATTATTAAATCTTTGCAATTTTTACGAAAAAGAGTCTAGATAAATACTGCAGAATCCACATGTTTTTTGCACAAATCTTCATTCGATGTAAATGAGGATTGCATGCTCTCAGATGGTCAAATATTTGACAGTGATTAAAAGCAAGCTGGTCCAAAGACCATGATTCTGAAATGTGAGTTCCGAATATTTGAAATTTTATTAGGACGATTATACACGTAAAACCTGAAGGAAATGTTTACAAGAGTCAGAATTAAAATATTTAAATACCTATATCTTTACTGTGACTTGATTTTTGTGGGTGATTTTCTGTAATGAAATTTTCTGCAATTTAAGGTATCCACTTGTTTATTTCCAGAGGTTTTCTCAGGTTAAAGGGAAATAAACTAATATGGAATAACCCTTGGCCAAAATACCAGATATGAACACACAAAAAACCCGGTTTATTTAAAATTATCAAATCCTTCTTTTGATGGGCACACAAACATTGCCCTGTACGGACTTTTCAATAAAAGTTTAAAACTTATAGGGAAATATATGATAGGAGTTTTACATCGTTTTCTTTGTGGTAGCGACAGAACTACACAAGATAGGTTTTATTTACCTTTAAATTTTACACTTAACCACACATTTTTCAGGAAGCATCAAGCGTTGCCATCACAGAGGTCAGCCGGAACGGTGAAATTGCAAATTGAGGTTCTTCAGTTTTTCGTACCAACTGGAGAAACTCATTTTTCAATTTCGCCATACCTTTGAATTGTGAAATAATTAATAGTTTGATTTTTTCTTATTTATTTCAGCCAACGTATAAATTACATCCAAATATCTAACAACCTTGGAAGTGATTACGGCTAAGGATTTTAACAGAGCGACTGTAATCAAAGCATGAAAGTTTGGTATGTATAAATTTTGAAGTAAACGTAGTAGTTTGGAATGAATCCGTAACATGTTATATTTTCATTGCTTAATTACATTTTATATGTGTGTGGATATATGTGGGTTTTTTAAATTACATTGTGCAGTTACACTGCTATAACACAATGATGTTACTTCATAAAATAATACTGGACTAATCCTTTTTATAATTTCTGTGGTTTCTTGCCCTTTATATTTCATGATTTTTGGTAACTTGTTTTCAAGTTATTTCTCAATTACAGTAGGAATTTTTTTGGGTTTTTTTTGGTTGTTTTTTTTTAATTTCCTTTAAATTGCAATTTTTCAAATTAACAGCTTAAAGTAATTACTAGATTATATTTCTATATCACTTTTTAATGGCTCTTGTTGAGGTGCTTATTTGTTAATCGTGTATTTGAATTTCTGAATTTTACAGTTCTTTACGGAACTATTTCGGAATTGTTTTAACATTAATTTTAAAGAAAATTGTTAGTAGACTTTGTCAACCATAAGACAGGAACTTTACCTTGGATTGGAAAATGGACCAGACCGCAGTGCTTTGCAGCCATTGTGTCACAAGAATTTTTGAAAACTGTAATGTTGGTAAAGAGAACGATAAAAATTTCAAATGGAAGACTGCGTAATAAAGAGTTTGAACATGATATTAGCGATAATACATTGCTTGAGCCGATTTTTAAGGATTTTATGTTTTATACTAGATTTATCAACGAACAGAATCATTGAAATTCCTCGCAGAACATGCACCAAAAAAAATGCTGATAACAAACAGTATAAGTAAGATGAAAAACTAAAAAGTAATATAGGAGGTATTGGTTACAACATGTAACTTGACGGTATCAAAAAGACCTTAATTTTGAAAATCTGGAATTGTGACCTATTATTAACACCGGTACGCCACTTTCACTACGGTATTTGCGGGAAAAGCCTTTTTTTGTAATGATTCAATTAAGAAAGAATACCAGACCTTCTTCTTTTGTTTGTGCTTTCAAATAGTTGATGAATCATTAACCATTTCACTGGTCTTTTTTTGAAATATAGGCTTCTGAGTTTATTTTATTCAACGACTGGAACTCTCTAAATCATCTTATTAGTATAACCAATTTTTACTGCTGTGGCATCTTCAGAAATTGACCACAACAGCCGGTCTAACAGTAGCCCGATGGTTCGGATTAAACTAAGTAATGGTCAAGAAACAATAATGTACATGCTTTTGACTGATTCATTTTCAGTATTCTGTTACAAAGGATACTAAAGTGCCATTTGCTTTGTCGGAAAAATGCATTCATTAGTGAAGCAATGTTATTGTTTTCTCTAAAGAATTACTTCATAAAAATTATCGTGTCATCTTGCATACTTTTAAATTTTACTTCTATAGAATTTGTCCGTCTCATTCCTTGTTACTACATGGAAACTTCTGATGTTTTTAGACTGTTTTTGAAATATTGTTTTTGTGAGAACACAGTTGGCTCACAATACACCAACCAATGAAGAATTTGAAATGTTTATATTGATTTTACTCCTATCACTGCCCTTCTTTATTAGATTTATAATGTACTACTCGTGCAAGAATGTTGCCTAACGTTTATAAATTAAGAAAAGTACCCCATAAATCTGTTCTAAAAACGTAATAAGTTTTTTAAAGCCTGTCACTCGACTTTTGTCGAGATTCATATTTATGTCATTCCACCCAGTCTTTTATCTGCCAAAGAGACTTTTGTTTTGAAGAAATACTAACAGCGATATTTTTTTCTTTAGTCGACGTAGTTTTCCACTGCAGATTGCTTTGTTATTTCAATGTTCCTCCTTTATGTAAAAGTTTTCTGGCCAAGTCTTCCTTTTACCCCTTCTGGGAGGACCTGACTTTTATTAAATTGGATTTAATTCCTTTTCATTGAAGGAGGGAAGGATAATTCTATTTTTGAAGTTACTTTTGGTTAATTGTTATTCTGGCTCGTTCCTTCTTGATAGTATTTTTGCTTTTAGGAAGAGTTTTTAAATTTTGTTAATTATTTGTTGTTTAAACGAGGGTTTTAGTTTGCCTTGCAGTATCATCCCTCTTGTTTATTCCAACCATGTGGCGGTCTCTAATGTAAAACGTGCTTTGCAGTTCTCTTGCGCGGTAAGCGGTGAAGGTGGCCTGCCAGCTTCCGGCGTTTCTGAGACACTATTTGCTGTAACCTTTTCAACCTATGCCCAGAATTCAATGTAGATTGTGTTGATGGAAAACTTTAAGCACCTTTGAAGTTTTCTTGGTGGACTTCAAGGTCTTGAACGCATATATGGCAGTAGTCACTACTTCTGACGCGCATAATTGGTGATACTTCTCCCATCGTCAGTCTGACGATGGGAAAAGTATCTCTCGAGACGTAGCTGAGAAAAAGCTTACGACTCACGACATGATAAATATATTACATCAATGGCTTCCAATGAGTCCACAAATTCAAGAATTTTCAAGATTACAAATACTTGTAAATTTACTTCAAAGAGCTCCTACCATGGCAACGTGCACTTTGATCCTTGACCAAGGTACCCGCTTCTATGTGTGTAATCTGCTGAGTATTAAAACAACATTTTTGCGGATGCCACTGGAAGTTGCTACCTAAAAATGTATAACTTGCCTCAAGCAGTCTTCCATCCCACGCCATCTAATTCAGTACATAAAAAGATAACACTGTGCTTATTTGTGATTAGAAATGAAGATGATGAACATGGTGTATGGTATATTTCCTCAAATTTCTACTGGTTACTCAAAATTAATTGTGGGGAAATAACTGGTTGAGGCGGAGAAAAGGTTCCGCTGCCTCCCGCTGAGACTGACAATCAGCCCGTTTTCATTTCCCATGAACATGTATAGCATAACTTTTTTTTCTGGTAGTTTCTTTGGTACGTTGTTTCGGCAATCGTGATGCGGTTGATTTTTTTAACATCGACTTGTCACCTTTGTTATGATTTCCCTTCAGTTTGTCGGTAACAAGAAAGGTCAACAAAGGTATTTGCGGCCAGACGTTTGCAATAATTTTGAGTTGTTTCGTTTGAAAGTTATGATACCTGTTGTGCCGCCTGAAGAAATATTAGTATATTGATACACTAGTAAGTTCTGTTTGCAGCGGTTTCTTTACATCTGGAACCTTGGGTAACCTGTAGTAAAACGAGTTAAGTATTTCCTCTGGATAGATCATTTTTCTTTGTTGAACTTCATCAAGTTAAAACATTCTTGGTTCGAAGTAAAACTAAGAATTAAGTGGTTGGACATTGACAGTAGTAAGTCAAGGGATAAACGTGTCCCGTTCGATTTCTTTTTAAAATGTGACATTTTCCATGGGTAGAGGACGTTTAATTGTAAAGCATGAAGTCTAGTTTTTGCAACCGGAAGTGGTTTTATATGAACGTCTGCGCCATCTGGTGTAACTTTGAGGACCATCGAGATAATTTTTCGCTAATGACGTGATTATTTGGTTTTCACACTGAGAGATAATGGTTATCAAAGAATCCGAGTTTTTCTGTTCCAACATTTATTTATTTATTTAATTTATTATTATTATTATTATTATTATTATTATTATTATTATTATTAACGTTATTATTAACGTTATTATTACTTATTTCGACTAAGTTTTGTAGAAGTACGATCTGAACCAAGCACCAACCTTGCTTAGCAGCTAATAAAAATTAGGATATCCGGGGGGAAAAACAGACTTACACAACTAAAACAGGACCACAAAATTACGATAAAAAATAAATAATTGGTGCATAAAGTTATGGCTTGTACTATAAATACTTTCTATTCTATATTAAGTGTCTTCTTACAATATAAATACATATGTTAAGTCTACATGGATAGTATTTTACGTGATGTTGTGTGATGTTCCTATCAGTGCAATTTTCTGTACTTCTGTTAGAGAAATGTTATTAGAAATATAATTATTGTAGAACTGTGCGTTTTTCTAAGATCATACCAGGAGGTCCAACAACAGGTACAGTGATGGTCTCAGGATTCCACTTTTTTTGTCTCCGTTACTTCAAGATCTTTATATTCACCCAGCTTCTCGAGAGCTTTTACAGGTGTGTTATTATCGACAGGAATAGTCATGTCTGTAAGGAAACAAGTTTCATTTAAATGATTTTTGCTTACAGTTTACGTTATATTTGCTTAATTGATTCGGTAAGTCTGTAAATTAGAATCCCGTAAGATAATGACGTTTTGATTTTCCGTCACTTTTGGGAGCTGATGTTTCCATCAGTACTTCCCATAAGGAAAAACAAACGTTTTTTAAATAGCATCCAATGTATATACTGACCAGTCCTATCACAGTGGTTCTTATGTTCAGTAAAAAAGAAAAGATAAGCCAAGAGAATATTTGACGATGATTTTATTATATTGTTCACAGACTCGAAAAAAGGGATCAGCACCATTTTAAAAGATTTTGGCCTAGTAATTTTGAGATTGATCGTTGCCGTTGGGCCGAATTGGGTATTTATCATGAAGTGCTCCCATTTTCACTCTCCTATTTCTCTTTACTTATTTCTGGTCCTCCAGATTTTGCTGTTTCTTTCACATTGCTAGCTATACCTGTGGGACCGTAAGTCAAACTCTCATGTTGTGTATTGGCAGCACCAAGACCACATGTTTCCCGGAACCTTGAAGGAGCTTTGGAGATATAAAAAGTCTTCTCTCGTTTTCTTGTGCTAGTGTAGTAATACAAGCATCCAATCTTTCTTGTTTCCTAATTAAGAACCCAGTCCAACGATTGCTATTATAGGGGAAAGCTCCTAATGTAGTATACCACAACCTCGGTTGTATCTTTTTTCCTTAAAAAATACAACCGATCAACTTCGGCGTTAGGGTGGTGCATGCAATGAATAGATAAAAGTTTTCTGATCTTTGTATCTAATTATTATAATATTATTATCATTAGTTATATTATTATTATTATCTTGTTTTCATAGCTTTTACCGTTTACTTCTCCTAGGCGAGTTATAACAAATGACCAAGGGCTAGCAGAGATTCTTAGATTTCACATTTCCAACACCTTCCTGAGTATCCTTGCATTTCCTAATAGAGCCGTTTTCTGCATTACACCTATCTCGTATGGTATTCCAATCTTTTGCATCCATGAAGCAAACCCTCGGGAAATGCTCCCTAAAGCACTTATGATCACAGGGACAACTTTTATCGACTTCAATCCCCACAGTCTTCCAATTTTTCTCTTTAGACCTTGGTACATTTCTACCTTTTCCCTTTCTTTCTTTTCAACTCTTCCACCTGCGGGTATTGCAATATCTACAATGATTCCAATCTTCTCTCTCATATCAACTATTATGATATCTGGTCTTCCAGCCTGTATTACGTTGTCACATTGGATATTGATATCCCACAGAACCTTTACATCATCGTTTTCTATTACGCATTCGGGTGAGTGTTCATACCACTTTTAATGGTGTTCTAATCCCCTCACTTTACATATATCCCAATGGATTTTTCTTGCAACATTGTCATGCCCTCTTTTTTATTCTCTTTGTGCGAGTTTATCACAACCACTCACAATATGATGCACTTTCCCCTTTCTCACCACATAGTCTACAGACTGGATTTTCGCTTGTATGATCAATGTAGTATTTCACATAGTTTGTCCTGAGGGCCTGCTCCTGTGCTGCGCAAATTATGATTTTGTACCAGCCTTTAAGTCACATTTTAACCACCAACTCCATTTACGATCCTTGTCGACTTTCACAGACATATTTCTCGCAAATTGCCCAAATATTCTCTTCTTCCTCTTCTTCTTCTTTCTCCTCTTCCTCCTCTTCTTCTTCCTCCTAATCCACTTCTCCTTGAGCCCCTGTGTAGTCTGATTCTTAAATTCACGGCTTGGTATCACTGCGTCAGTATCCACGGTCTTAGCTGCTGCTACTCCTTTGATGAAATGTTCAGTAGAATTTCCAACATAAAACGCAAAGTTGTTCTCTTCTGTCACTACGCAATTCTTTTCACTACATAGTGCTCTCCCTCCCTCAATCCTTTTTATCTATAACCTATCCATGTCACTTTTCGGATGCAATGATCTAGGTATAGTCATTGTTTTTCTTGACTTTGTCTATTCTTTTCAATGCGCTTTCTTTCCAGCTGATCACCCCTGCACCATATCTGAATATTGCCACTGCCCATGTGTTTATCGCAGTGATTTTATTCTTCCAATTAAGGTGTGATTTCAGAATCAGTCTTAGACGCCTCTTGTATTCTCTAGTCGTTTTCGCTTTCCTCTCTTCTTCTTCGAATTTATCTAGCTCAACAATTCTCAGGTAGGTATATCCATCTGGTTCCACCTCTTTTATGGTTTCTCCATTTGGAATTTCAATTCCCTCGCTCCCAATAAGTTATCTTCTTTTCAATATCAGAATCCCGCATATATATAGCTGAACAGTCTGAACAAGTGAGTCTATTTGATCTTCGCTCTTAGCATAAATTTTAGATCATCCACGAATAGCAGGTGATATACTTTATACCCTTTCTTCCCCCATTCATATCCTAAATTTACCTTTCGTAGAATCAAAGACAACGATATCATACTTAATACAAACAGTAGCGGCAAAAGACTATCTCCTTGGAAAATTGCTCTTTTTACCGCAACATCACCACCATCTTCTCCATTGGCTGTCAGTGCTAATTTCCACTGTTTCATAGTTCCCTTTAGAAACTCTCTTACATTCTCAGCTACACCAAACAATTTCATGCGCTCACATAGCCAACTGTGCGGAAAAAACCATACGCAATTTCTGTAGTCGATTCATGACATTGCAAGGTTCGTATTTCTTTTCGTGCGATCTTTTAGAGTATTCTTGTATATTAACAGTTGGTCTTTTGTGCCCCGAATCTTACGCCTACATCCTTTCTGTTCTTCAGGTAATACATTCTTTCTTTCGAGATATGTGTACATTTCTTCAGCTATCATCCCCGTTAGTAGCTTCCACATTAATGGGAGGCACGTAATGGGACGATAATTATCCACAATATTACCTTTACTAGAATCTTTCTGGAATAACACTGTTCTTCCATATGTCGTCCGCTCACCCAAACTTCTTTCTCCCATCAAGATATCATTCAGTTGTTCAGCTATTCTCTCGTAAAGATTGCTAAAGTTTTGATTCAGTATCCTTGAACACCATCCCTACCAAGGGCTTTCCAATTTGGGGTCTTATTATTATTTCTTATTATTATTATTATTATTATTTATATTATTATTGTTATAGTTGTTTACCTTTATACAGGTTCATCTATTCAACTATAAAATAAATGTAAATCTGATATCAATGAGACATGTCTAAAGAAAACATATCTTCCTAGCATCAAAGTTGATGAAGTATAATTCCAAGAAGGCAACAAATATATATAGCAGTTTTCTTGCAGTTTTTACGAAGCTTTTACCTGTTACCAAATGTATAGTCGTTTGTAATCATCTGGAAAGAGAAGACGTGGACTTAAAAAGATGGCATACAGCCAGTTTACAAAAAGATTTTAGGCGTACGATATTAAGCCACTGAGTCTTTAGAGGGGATCAACTTTATAAAAATTTTAGAAAATGAAATGGAAATTTTATATAAATGTATGTGACACCTATATTCGAGCGTCGTGTTCTTTTTGCATTCTTATAGTGTAAGACAATAGGAACGGTCCGGTTCCGTTGAGTTGGCCTACCTGTGCCAAATACGTTTTGACCTATAAATAGTTGGTGCTTCATTTGACCCAATTTTACCTGTAATACTAAAGCAAATTGTTTTATAGACTCATAATTCATAATATTCATCGGTGTTACAATCCTCTCGCCATTTACCTGAGGAATGGAAATTGTTTACAGAAAGGGAAACTGACCTTCGATATTAGCGTTAGCACTGGTATTATGTTCCTATTTTCACATTTGCAAGAGATCGCTCGCTCTGTCTCTGTCTGTCTGTCTGTCTGTGTGTGTGTGTGTGTGTGTGTGTGTGTGTGTGTGTGTCTCCAGCTTTTTCGTTGAGTGCAATAAATAATTCCAGCTATTTCATTTCCATTATCTAATAGTCTTTTTATTGGTTTTCTTCTTCGACTCGGTGCTTTGTCATACCTTTCGATCTTGAAATGTACCCCCAAGAAGTTAAGTTTTCTGCTGTTGGCAATTCCATTGAGTCTTCTCACTTTTATTTTTCCCCGAACCTAGTCGTTCTTTCTTTTGTGTATCCAGTGGACCGGTAGTAGTCCTTGATAGCACCAAAGTTCAGAGACAATTTCTTCTGGTCAATCCTGTTTAAAACAAAGCATTAAATTTGAAAAGAGCTTTGGGAGTTGTTATTGTCTGAAACAGTTGCTTCTCAATGTGTTGGGAGATATACATAGCTTGCCATTTATTTGTTAAAGCTTTAAGTACATTTTTGCTGACAATTTGCCCTCTGTCTTCTTCAGACGAGTTATTCATTGCACCAAGAATGTTAAATAGTCCAAATTGTTAATTAGTATGCTTTCATCATTGAGTGAGTTTTTTTTGAAGAACGTCAATACTTTGGGTTTTGAAACATTTGGTAAAAGACTTGCTTCTTCGCTAAGAATTTTTACCTCATCGATAATTCTTGTAGTTCATTCATACTTTGGGTGTATTATGTCGTCGGTGTATCCAAATGGTTTTAATGAATCACCATCGATTCATAATCTCCCTTGTGATGGCAAAGAGTATTTTATGGCAGAATAGTGCATAGGAATTTAAAGCGGTATGCTGGTTTTTGTATATTTTAAAAGCTTTTTCATAGCTTAAAACTCTCACGACGTGAGATAGTTCCCTTGGTAATTTTCGTATCACTGATTATTGGCAAGTATCTGCTGTTTTATATATGCTTTTTTTCTGCTTCAGGAAAATTCAATTGTAAATTGAAAGTATTAATGATAATTAACACACACATTTTTGGATCCGCATATGTTAATACATAGTTTCATTGATAAGAAGGAAATTTAAAAACAAAGAGAAAAATAATGTGGAGCACTAATTTGCATGTTTTAATTATCAAGCTTAAAAGCAAAATTCATTTTGATTGTAAAAGGTATTTTGACAGTTTAAATAATTTTTCTCTCCTTCGAAAATTATCACCTAATTTGCAAGAATAGTAAATACTCATGAAACCACAAATCAATACGACCCTGCTTCACTGTGTACCATTTCTTTAATCACCTATTCTTACTATTAGATTCTAGCCAAGAGATTTTCATATTGTTCATATAGCGTCAATGATAGTCGCATCTCAGCCTTTTTGCAAAGATCATGTGTAGAGCTCTGGTCTCTCCTTGGTCGAGGTTTCGGCTATAGTGCCCAGCCATGCGGGTCAGGTGGTCTCGGCATGCTTGAACACTGGCTGAAGACCAACCCAAAAGGAAAAGCCTTCTCACGGAGCGTCCTGGAGGGGCGATCCATATGTTTTACATTTTATGTTGTCTTGCTTGCTTTCTGTCCCACTTTTTCTTGGTCTGTTTCTTTGCTTCTTCCGGTTTTCACAGATTTCCATCTTTGAAAACCGGAAGATGGGACCACTCGCTTTCACGCTGTTTTTCCAAATCAGCGTGAAAGCGAGTTGATATTTTTATTACAGACGTACTCGCTTGTATGGGTTCATGTCAGTCAGTGGGTGAAATGATTGGTAACTTTCTAGCTACTTTTAACTTTAAATACCTGGCAATTCTTACAATTTGTAATTGTCTGTAAATTGAGCTATTCAAGAAAAAGGAAAACAAATCAAAGA
The DNA here is from genome assembly GCA_003991215.1 of Morbakka virulenta. Taxonomy (NCBI): domain Eukaryota; kingdom Metazoa; phylum Cnidaria; class Cubozoa; order Carybdeida; family Carukiidae; genus Morbakka; species Morbakka virulenta. The sequence continues at coordinate 189,833 of RDPX01000277.1, forward strand.
CATCATATTTTTTAAATCCTGTCTCCAGAAAAAAAAGAGTACAATATTTTTATCACATAAATCTTACAAACCTCCCCCATTTTATGGATAATGTTGTGTCCTCAAGAATGGAAGCCATACCGTCTTTCGAGAACACTAAACTGTAAAATTTGGGAAGTTTTAACAAGTCGAATCTGGTAACTGGTTTTAAATTGTGGGAGGCAAGACGTGTAGACGAAAAAAATTCATAAAGAAAACGTTTTAGGTGAATACTTCCTCGATTTTGAGATAAAAGTTGTTTCATATGAAGGGATCATCGGAATAGATTGCCATCTAAAAATTCAGAATAGACGAAAGACATATTTGTAAATGATATAGGGAGTAAACCAAGACATGGGGCGCCACCAATTCACGTAGAGGCTGTGGTGCTAATCTAAATACCTATTATAACATATTAAATAAAGGAAGAATCACAAGCAAGAACTACCAAAAGCCTCTTTTCAGTTGCTACAGCAATCTCAACATCTATTTGACGTCCCTTTGCATAACACTGAGATCATCAGTGAGAATAACTAATACAGGTGCCGGTCAACAACGCGTAAATCTGAGTAACTAAACTTACTTTATGACCAATCAGTTTAGTAGAAAAACACAAGAGCTCACATCGTGGTACCGAAGAGTTGTGTGACTTGGTTGTAACAGCAAACATTAAGTCGGGGAAAAGGAGGTTTACGTGTTTGAAGTTAGCATATAATGAAAAAAGCCGAAATAAGCTACTAAAATGGGGTTGAAAACGATTTAGAGGATATGGAATTTGAAGCGACAAGGGGATGTTTTCAGAATTGTAAGCAACGTATCCATCTATCTGTGACAAAAAAAAGTCTTATTCAAAAGAAAAATCCAGACCCTGTAGTAAGTACAATTGTGGCCTCCATTCTTCATTTGAGAATGATCAGTTGAAAATACTAATATAAACCGTGCAACATAATTTGAGTGGACAAAATCCTGCCTGGAGCGATTTTAAAAGAAACAACAGCACTTACAACTGGAAATAAAACTTTTGCTTGTAAAGGAGGTTAACGAGGAATAAAATTGTGTAACTGGGAGTTAAAATCTCATTCCTGTGTTGCTACCACTCGTATTACATAATTGGAGAGGAGAATAAAACACACACTTTGAAGCGGGCTCTAACATTATTGGGTAGTTCGTGTTTGGCAGCCTATTTTTAGCTTATGATACATGAAATGACATGAATTTTTTCAAACTCGTATTCGTTAAAACCAAAAAGGTAGATCCGATTCTGAATAAAGTGCTTTTAAGCTGCTGATGTTCTTTGGAACAATGCTTTCAAAGTGCTGTGTTCAGACAATTATGATCAGTGCAAGAAAGAAGAGGAATTTACAACAAGAGATACTCTAGTAACTCAAAAACCCCACCTCGAACAACTATCGTACATTGGAAATTGGAATCTCGGCTGAACCATCCTAAAGTAATTAAAAGCTCGACATCTCATTTGTGCAATAAATAGGCTGAAAAATGAGAAACTCGTATTTCGGGAAGATCATTCAGGTTTGAAATAACGCAGGACGGGCTAACATCAATAAACTATTTTGAGAAAAGAGGACGAAAAAGAGAACGGGTTGGGATTTAAAGGAAAAATCACCAAAAAATTTAAACAAGTTTAGGAAGAAGATATAGTGGAAGTATATTAGATGTTTGTGAGAAATACATGGTTTTGAAAAAATTCATTTTTTTACTTTAAATATCTAAAGAGCACATTCCTGGAACAGGAGCTGCATGTTAAGGTCAAAACATTTAACAAGCCACTTGGCAGTAAATTGAATGGTCACCTTACTCGAGTAACCTTTTGATGGGAGTAATACATATTATGGTAATAGAAAGCTTGTGTGATATTTTCTGAGCTCCAATGAAATCAATTCAATTTTTAAAGAGCTTTTGATGGGGATTGGCAGAATGGGAGTACTTACTGCTATTTCATAGTTTATGCCGCAGTGCCAACAGGATCCCTTATCGTGGTTATTTGTCTCCAATCCCCTGGGATTACAACCCATTGGCAACTCCCCGAAATCTATGACAGTATTCATTTTAAATATGTTGCTAGCCAGCATTCCTTTTTTGTGGGGGAAGGAGGATTCCCTGTATTATACGAAAAAGCCGTTTTTAAAAAACGTCCTGTTGATACTTAAAAACTGACATTTACTGTATGAAACATCGCCATAAGCTAAATAGGCACGCCTCTGTGAGGACGAAATCTAACAAGCACAACCAGTTATGAACATCCCAGTTTGCGACAAATGAATTTTTGTTTTTAAGAAGGTTTAACTTGTGTAATTTCCGTTATTTGCCGGAAAGCAACTACTTTATTTTGTTTTAAAATTCCTAAAAAATCCTTTAGCATGCTGCCCAAAGTGTCCAAACAACCGGAACATTTTTATACTTTCGCGGTCCTGTGACTTAAACTCAGCTTTAGTTTGTGAGTAATTACGAAGTAATGATCGTTCTGATATTCAAATGTCCAATAATGAATGTTGTTTTGGGACTTGCAAGAGGCCTTGTCCTACGGTGAGCTTCCCGTTGACTTTCACCCACCGTCGTCATGAAACCGTCGTCGGCAATCCCTACTCGTACCATATTTCCTTCTTTAATTCTGATGTTCTTGGTTTCTGCAACTAGCTGGGTTTTTTATGGAAATAGATAGCAACCTTCTGCCAACCCCCCAGACTTTGAGGACCAGNAATAGGCACGCCTCTGTGAGGACGAAATCCAACAAGCACAACCAGTTATGAACATCCCAGTTTGCGACAAATGAATTTTTGTTTTTAAGAAGGTTTAACTTGTGTAATTTCCGTTATTTGCCGGAAAGCAACTACTTTATTTTGTTTTAAAATTCCTAAAAAATCCTTTAGCATGCTGCCCAAAGTGTTCAAACAACCGGAACATTTTTGTACTTTCGCGGTCCTGTGACTTAAACTCAGCTTTAGTTTGTGAGTAATTACGAAGTAATGATCGTTCTGATATTCAAATGTCCAATAATGAATGTTGTTTTGTGTTTTCTGTCGGATTTTCCTTCCTCTAGACTGCGTTTGTCCATGTGTACAATCTCTTATCCGCCACCCGAGGGCCGCGGCCCTGTGCAGTGAAGTCCCAGGGCGAGGAATACTCCTCACAGAACAGAGACATTTGGTACGACGTGTTGAAAGGCAGGAGTAATTTTCATGTGTGACTTCGTATGAAAATTGCTTGTAACACTACATCCCATGCTTTTTACAAGATAACAGTATTTTGACATCGTAGAGTTAGCCAAAATGCTCTATGCGAGTTATTTCAATTTTAGGAGTTTTTTAAAAATGTTTTGAAGTATCCGTGCCGGTTTTGAAGTATCCATGAAACTCAGGAAGCCTGAGTTTCATGGATACTTTGGGGGACCATTGGCAGGGCCAGGAATGCCTTTGATTCTAACAGATTTCATCTGGGATCCTGAAAAGGCTAGACATGCTTGGTACAGTTCAACGTTAAGGCGGGGTTTTTTGGCGTGAATGGATATAATCGTGTGTTAAATAATGCAATCAACGAATAGCTTCGAGTCTTACTTCAAGTCCAAAGTTCAGATCAGTAACCAGGCGAATTTGTTCAGTTGAAATTTGTGAAAATGTGGTCCGAATTTTACTAAATGCAAAATTAAGAGTAAATGTTCTGTAGTGATGCAAAAATAGGTATATTGCAAAACATTGTTTTCCTAAAGTTGTTGAGCGACTTAAAGGACTTAAGGTAAAACAGATATAATAAAGGAAACCGTTGTCCAGTTTCGTATAGCTTATAGATACCTTAGGGCAGTGGTGACAAGTAACAATTACCTTGGTAGCTTTAATCTCATGGATTATCAATCGGTTGCCGGTTTGCTTGTAAATACGTGTGGTTGTGTTTGCAGGCAACGACGTAGAAGACCTTAAAGCATCTGATAAACATTTTAGATGAGCATCTGTTGTTTATAGATCGGAGGCAAATAATTTATAACGAAGGAAAAATTTGATAACCATGGATACTAAATAAAATGTTTTGGGAATAAAGTTTAATAATGGTACTCGAAAACAACTTGATTTATTATCTTTTTTAACCTGAAAAGCGTAAATCAGAAAAGATTACTGCTTTCAAAGTTTCAGAAAAAAAGGCAATATTAGGAGTTTTGTTATCATTTTACTTTTGCTTATTTTTGTGAATAATATACAAAATAGATGATTTTGTATTTTATAACATTCGTGTGCAAGAACTGAAATGCCTGTATACAACGTGTTTTATGTAATATTCTGAAGAATATAATGTTGGAATTAGGAATAACTGCAGATTAGGAATAACTAGTTAGAGTTAAGATTTAAACACCATACTAGTAGTTTTACGTTTAGGAGAAAAATGTGGTGTTGCTGCGATTGAAAAACTGAAAATGATAGTATCCGGACACGTTTAGTAATCGCCTTTTCTCTCTGTCACTCATCTGCCAACTCTGAAATCTAGTTCGCCTTTTTTAAAATACCCTACAGTTTAAACACAACGTTTTAAATGAAGTTACTTGTCAAGACGAAAATTGCTGTAGGACAAGTGTTAGTCTTCTAATCAAGAAAGTCATCCGAAAGTGCCGTTCATCACGTTGGGAAATTACAAGCCATCAAGGCATCAATCACATGCTAATTTTGAAATAGGTAGATGCGATAAGTTTTAAATGAAATCGGCATGTTTTCTTTCCTTTCCTTCTCGTACCCCGCGTTTCTATCCTTTCATGACCCCTTTTATTCTACCACGCTATTTTTTTACCTGTCAGGCATTCATTTCCCGCAACCTCTTTTCCTGTTTTGGCAGAAATTTCAACGCCCATTCTATCCTTCAACCCACGCTTTGATATTTTCCTCCCACCTCACCCCCAGCTTTTTCTTCGGATTTGTCTTTCACGCTTACCAATTATTTTCTTATTTCTTCTTTCATCGACATTTCCTCTAACGTTATCAACGCCCAGTCGGTGTTCGGTAACATCCTTTTCCACTGTGCGTGAACATGGCTTTATTCCTCCATGTTTGTTACTCCCTTGAATGGGCTAATATCCTTTTGTGAACCACCAGGACTTAACTTACCTGTTCAAGATGCAAGTATTTTTTGAGAAGGGAGTATGACAGTGTTTCATAAGAAAGAAAGAGAGAGGCAGACAGACAGACACACACAGACACACACACACACACACAGAGACAAAGAGAAAGTTAAGGTGCCAATTGTTAAGTAGGCATTTCTAGATTTCTAGTTGCCAATGGTATTTGGTACTTTTTTGCACACGTCTTGACAAAGAGCGGCCTGTGCCAATAAAAAGTCCCCACTGTTTTACCTATCTTGGTGTTCCTTTAGAACGAATACTCATTTTTTTTGCAAAATTTGTTTCTAAATATAGTTATTTTAACGCATATAAAGTTAGTTTCTGTCTGTTATTGATAACCTGCGCGTGAAATAGGTTTTTATAGATCTTTCGTTTATTGGTTACTTAATTCATATATATGTAGTCTTTAAAGGGACTAAGTATTCTAGGCTAAACAAAGCATAAATAAGTAACTAAAGAAGAAAACCACCAAAGCTACGTTCCAAAATCCTCTTGTTAACGTAATGTCGAGGACGACACTGCAGGAGGAACCTGGATACTTACTTACTTACTTGAGCCCATAGCCCACAGATCAGCATAGGCCATAGACGAAAGTTCGCCACCGCACTCTGTTTTGGGCTTCTCACCTCCACACCAACATTCCATAGTTTCTGGATTTCGATTTCAAGGTCATGGTATTTTATTTCTTCTCTTCCTTTTTCATTGACACGTTTGAGTCATAATCAACACCAACCTTATTTATATTTTCGATTTTGTTTGTTGGTATTAGTTTGTTTAAATCTCTGTAATTTAAAGCTGCAATACTATGCTTCTTCCATTGAAAGGTTAAGAATTTAATTACGTAGTTAACCGTTCATAACATGTGTCCCTCTCGGGGAATCGAACCCGGAACTCTTGCAGTTGCACAAACCATCAAGCCACGGCTCCTCTACAATACGTCACCTGTTATTAGGATAAAACTTTAAACTGTTTTCCGAGACTGCTTTTAGAGCTGATTTTATTGACATCAGACAGCGTATTATCTTTAATCAACAGTATATAAAAAGAATAAACGGAGCATAACTTGTGGCTATCTACCATTGGATCTCGGACTTCGCCGTAATCATCACTGGATCTTTATTTTTGCTGACATCGCAACTCCAATTCTTGGTGCTGACTATCTGTCCTATTTTTCTCTTAAAGTAGATAAACGTAATCGTAATCTTATTGATACTACGGCTACTTTGACTATTCAAGGGATAAACTGTACTGATGATTCACCACGTCCGATGTTTGCCATACCTGATGCTGCTTCTGCGTATACTGCTCTTCTGCACCAGCACTCTTCAATCACTCGACCCCGTTACGAGGAACCTTCAGTTTAGCATTCTATTACTCAACACATCACTACCAAAGGTCCTCCTGTTTTCAGCCGTCCACGCCTCCTTGCTTCTGATCGATTGGCCATTGCCAAACGTGAGTTCGAACACATGCTGCAACTTGGCATTATCCGGCACTCTGAAAGCAGTTGGTCCTCGCCTTTACACATGGTTCCCAAGGCAACGTCTCGAGACTGGAGACCGTGTGGAGATTATCTAGCACTTAACAACGCCACTATTCCTGATTGCTATCCGATACCATATTTACACGACTTTACAACGAACTTGAATGGAAAGAACATTTTTTCTAAAATTGATTTAGTGCGTGCATATTATCAGATACCCGTCGAACCTTGTGATATTCTGAAAACCGCAATTACTACTCTGTTTGGATTATTTGAATTTGTACGTATGCCGTTTGGACTCCGTAACGCCGCTCGGACATTTCAGAGATTTATTCATCTTACAAGGATTAGACTTTGTTTACGCATATATCGACGATTTACTAATTGCAAGTACGTTAGAAGAAGAACATTTGTTACATCTGGACGCATTATTTTCACGTTTATCGAATTTTGGTATCGTTAAAAACCCGTCAAAATGTTTTTTTTTGTCTGTCTCGTTAGTTTCTCGGGCATCACCTATCAGCTGAGGGAATCTTTCCACTACCTGCAAAGGTTAATGCAATACAGGATTTTCCCGCACCGACATAGATCCGCAAACTTCGTGAATTTTTGGGTTTAGTAAACTTTTATCGACGATTTGTATTAAACTGTGCTGCTATTGTTCAACCACTTACAGATCTTCTAAAGACCAAACCTAAACGGTCCGAGTTTCAGTTACCTGCAGAAGCCATAACCTCTTTCAACAACATCAAACCTGCACTCGCAAATGCTACAATTTTGGTTCATCCTTCACCGAATTCGACGTACTGCCTGATGGTAGACGCTTCTAATGTGGCTGTTGGCGCCGTCCTCCAGCAGAAGATTGATAGTATTTCGAGACCGTTGTCATTCTTTTCAAAACGACTTCAGCCAGCTGAAGTGAAATACAGCACATTTAGCAGAGAACTACTTGCAGTTTACCTCGCAATACGCCATTTTTGGCACTGTCTAGAAGGTCGAAGTTTTTACGTTTTAACTGATCATTAGCCCTTAACATCCGCTCTTGGTTCAGCCGTTGATACACATTCGCCTCGTTAAATCTGCCATCTCGATTTTATATCGCAGTACACCAATGACATCCGCCATGTTACTGGTAAAGAGAACGTTGTGGCTGATTGTTTATCTCGCCCTGAAGTCAATTCAATTCACGCTTTTTCTCCCATCGATTTTACACGATTATCAAGCGCTCAGAAAGACGACCCAGACTTACAAAGCTCAAATTGTCACCTATTCGTCTGAAAGAATTTACAATATTCGACTCTAATGGCACTATTTTATGTGATATTTCTACTGACACACCACGCCCGTATGTTCCCGTTTAGTTTCGACGCCACGTTTTTGATAACCTTAATGGTATTTCGCATCCTGTAATTCGTGCGACGCAGAATTTAATTACCGACCGTTATGTCTGGCCTAACGTCAACGCAGATATTCGCAGTTGGACCCGATCCTGTCTCCAGCGCCAGAAAGCTAAGATTCAACGCCATACTGTCGCACCACTTGGTACATTTGCAACTCCAGATGCACGCTTCCCACACGTTCATATCGATCTTGTTGGTCCTTTGCCACCATGAAACGGATATCGATATTTACTAACATGCACCGACCAGTTCACACGTTGGCCTGCTGCAATACCCATCGCAGATATTAGACCAGAAGCTGTTTCTCATAGCTTTGTTCAATATTGGATTTCTCATTATGGTGTACCTCAACATTCACTACAGATCGTGGAGCTCAATTTGAATCAGCCCTTTTCACTTCGCTTACGTCGCTCTTGGGCTTTCAACGTATTCGCACTACAGCATATCATCCTACAGCCAACGATTTAGTAGAGCGATTTCACCGTCAACTTAAATCTTCAATAAAAGCACATCCCGACCCCAGCAAATGGACAGAATTTCTGCCTCTCATATTGCTAACAGTTCGTCACGCCTTCTAACACGTCAGATCTTGATCCTCACAACTATGTCGATCGCCTACCATTCGCTATCCAACGTTTATCAGTCATTCCACTTCGCTCACTATTGACATCTTCGTACATCCCCACGGATCTTGCTACCTGCACTCATGTTTTTGTCAGGCATGATGCCGTTCGCTAGCCATTACAAGCACCATATGACGAACCATTTTAAGTTCTGCAGCATACAAACAAACATTTTGTTCTCGATATCGCAGGTCAACGCAAGACCGTTAGTATTGATCGTCTTAACCGTGGCTCACCTGGATTCAACATATCTTCCATCTACACAAACTGTAACTATCGTTCCTACTTCGCCGCTCCTTTCACCTGATCTACTGGAAAAACTCCTGCTCAACCACGTATAACAAGATCAGGTCGAAGAGTTTATTTCCCAGAACGTTATAGTTTTACGTAGCTGCTTTAACTGAGACCTTGGAAATTTTGCAACGTTAATACGTGAACGCTTAATCTCACACAAAAAAAGAAGAATATTTCACAATTTTCTATCGCTAATTCTTAATACATTTTACGTTTTGTTCTTAGTTTTATCGAACGCTTCGCCCCGCTTGCCTTCTAGGAGGGGAGCTAATGTAGTGACTCATGTCTTTGAACTATTTACTTATCACAACAATAGGAACCCCCTCACACTGTGCTCGAAATTCTACCCTGAACTCAGAACTCTGGAGAATTCTTCATACCTCGTTATATCGTCGTTACTAGCGTGGTAAAATAGTTTTATACATAAATGGAAACTATGATGATTAATTACAAACAGGCTATATTAGGGCAAAATAAACTTACGGACGTCTAAAAATGATGTTAGTTTACAAAGGTAAATATATCAATGAATTGCCGCGTGAGATGTATAAGATAAGAGACTTAGAAAAGCCAAACACAGCCTTCTTTCTGGAGTTAGCCTCAAAGATTTGTTCCTTTGGTAAGAAATATTTTGTTTTTGTTATTAGTAATTATAGAACGTTCATAATTACTAAAATCATATTTTCTTTTCATGATCTTTAATGATGATATCAGGACGATTAGTTTGGGTAGTCCTGTCAGTATAGACACCGAAAACTTGTACGTTTTCTATGAAAGCTTGAGGTTTGTGCTTGTACCATTTAGTTTCATACGGCAAACTGAAATATTGACAGGGTTTCCTGTAGAGATACTGTCCAACGCTATCATGACTGAGTTTGTATTCTGTTGGCATTGGTATTACGCATCCAGATACCAAAGGATTCACGATTCTGTGACGACTCGCTAGTATTCATAATTCACGTTTTATAAAAGCGATTATACAGATATATAAAGTAATTTTACAACTTATATATCGTTTGTCAACTGCCTGTTGGTAAAATAAAGTTTGAAGTTATTGGATAAAAAAGAATGAACAATAGCAATCTGCGTCTCAGCAGTTTATCTTACTGATTTCATTTATTTCCTTAACCAGGGGCATTTGAGTATTAAAAAGTTTCGTTAGGTTACGACCTTTTCAGTTAAGTTTTGTCACCCAACATTTTCTTGGGAAACAAGAAAGCCAAGAGACAATACAGTAAAAAATAGAATACATGGCTTTTCAACGATTTATTCCACCTTTTAAAAGTGGTGAATCGTAAAAGAATATTTGACCTAACTATTGTGGTTTTTCTTTTTTTGTCTAATACAATAATCAACTTTTGGTACCACCAGATATACCAACTTATGGTGGCGTACTAAAGCTACACCAGTGATGGAGAAGTTTATTATCTCGTTGCTACCTTTCTTAATGGCGTTCGGCTGTTGTCGATTGGTAAAAGGATGGCAAAGGTTTGCCACTGTCCCGGTTTTCTCTAATAATTTGTTTACTACAAAAATGATTTGTACGAATTCAAAAGTATATCTTTGGGTGGTTTTTTTTTCTCGTTTGTTCCATAACACGAGGTCACGTTGCCAAGCAATCAAGAATCAAAATGAAACCCTTTGGGTAATCAGGAGTGGGTAATGCAGATAAAATTAATGTAAGCCTCTAAAATGACTCAACGCTGCTGTAATTGAGTGCCCTGCAGGATTTTATTGTAACATTTGAGAAGCAAGTAGGTTATTGAATGAATGAGTAGTCAGTAACATTCCAAACAAAGAAATGACCAAAAAAGGAAAGATCTTCCTTTTTTTTTGAATTCTTGACTATCACTATGGTGACAATGGTTTCAAATTTGTGTGCTGGTAATTCAAGGTGATGAGGCCTTACGTATTTGGAATATTACCAGATACAGTTATTTGTAGTGTTCATGGACAAAGTTTGAATCAGAATTATTTTGACTGAAGCGCTTGTTTCGAGACTGAATCAAGCCATAGAACAATTGTATTCAGTGGTAGTTTGCTGACAGATTAAACATATGAGAACTTTCCGCTAAAGGCTAAGTGGAAATATGTTGTTTTCTTCATAAGGAAATCTTCGGCTTGATTTAAAACACCAGAGGGTGATTTACAAAGGGGGAAACAGATTAAACCAAATAACTTGAAACTTTTGCATTGTCACATATTTTTTTCTCTGTTAATAATATGTACGTGTTTAGAGGGGCTATCCATTTATTACGTTCGCATAAAATTGGCCCTTTTTCGACACACTTCCCCCTTGTTCGCACCTGTTCGCAGTCAAGATAAGTAAACAAAAGAGATCTTTCCTACCCCTTCTCCCCCGCCCCCAAAGGGAGGGACTGGGGAAGCCGTTCGTTTGTCTTGCTGCCCTTGGAGTGTTGCAGGCTTTCTGCCCACCTTTGCTTGTTTTTTCCCCGCAATTTGAGTGTTCAATATATAGATATGTGTGGAAGGCATTAGTGGCCCCACAGTTCACCGAGGATAATGTCAATGAAGGACCCATGTAGTCAAAATAGCGTAACGTTACACAGCTGAAACTTGAGCCGTCACTTAAAACTAGTGAACTGAATGAAACTCTCGTTTAGCCACAACGATACTGGTTACCAGTATTTTTTCCTTTTTACCAATTTGTTTTCAAATTAAAATTTTTGTGAAGGTGCAACCTTGATGACTTAAACTTGATGAATAAGGAATTAAAAAATATTACTTTGAAGGGTGAGCAACAGATGCTAAAATTGTGTGGTTGGTTGACTGGTATATTTTGTAATTGAGTAAAAGCGTTAATCTTGTGTCATTTAAAAACCATGCTTAACTCAGACACCAAAAATGTTTGATGATTATCAACCAAAATGCTACTATCTGATAAGCCGTAGTAAACAAAAGGGCTCTTTCCTATTACGAGGTGTAAGTTATTATGGAACTGTGGTGGAAATCGCAATATCGAAATATCTTATGATATCAAAGATTGTGATGACCACAAGGTGACATTAGATTTATCGGGGGAGAAATTTTATGCTTACAAGGTTGAAGTTCGGCAGAATGATTGTATGACTGCATTGTTTTGGTCAGAACACATTCGGATGGCTGAGTGGCTTAACTGCATATCAGAAAATTGTTAATCATAGTGGGGAGCAGTGGGGAGTTGAACGCCTTAGCAGACATGGCATCTTCAATTAAAGGGGGTTTGGGGAGCACGTAACTGAACCACTGGTACAGGAACTGGTTTTAAAAATTGGAAAATATTCTTAGACTTGATTTGCTATGGTTACAAAATAAACAGAAACAATCAGTTAACTACTTGTGCTAGAGGCTCCTTTTCTGTAGCTTAATCTTTCTCTCTCTTTTTTTTTCATTCGGCACTAGAAAAATGCCACTTTGTTAAAACATTAATTGGGACCTTCTGCCAAGGTAACACTAAACATCAAACTGCAGGGTATTGTTTTTAGTCTTAATGCTTCAGTGTTCATGTCTTCTCAAAACACTCGTGGGTACATAATTGGAAAAAGCTAACAATGACAACGACAACTGGAGAAACCTGCCTTGCATAAGTGCTTACCGTGCTCTTCATGCCGATTCGTTTGCCGAGTTAAGGTGTGATGCGATTGATTTAGTTATAGGCGGGGAAAACTGTTTACAAAGATGATGACCATAAAAATTCACAGAATTTAAAGTTGTCAGGTAATGTTGACGGAGGATGGGTTTATTGCCGCTGAAGGAAACGCCCACCAGGCACTTTTGGGGACTCGGGCAACGCAGGAAATGCCCTATTGAACCAAATTTGCCACCAATGAATGAAAAGTACCAAGTAAACCCTGAATGCCGGTAAAATGTTGAAAATATCAAACAGACAAATTGTTTTTGTCAAGAGGCGTAGGAGGTCCTCTCAGGAAAATGTCTCCGCAGTACCAAAGCATCACCCTGACTGAGGAAATTGGTAAAGAAACAAGTGGGGAATATACGGGACCGAAAGATTGTAAAACGTCATTAACTGTTCGTCAGCTGATTTTGAACAAAATGTCTCTCTCGCTCTATTCTTTCGCAAGAATGTCAACACATACAGAGCCAGTTTTTGAAAACAAATGCCAGCTCTTACCCTTTGTGTGTGATCCCAATAGTTCGAATAAAGGCTCAAAAGCACCGATTTAGTCAGTCTTGATTGGTTTAATAACACAGCTATATTTTTACAACATTTTATATTGCATTACTATCTTCCTTTTATTTTTCGTTTTTCATAATAAACGTAATGTAGGAAGATCTTTTTTAAAGAAGCTGTTTCTTGGGCTTTTCTGGTTGCATTGGTAGGGTCGGAAGCACTATTAACTGCCCTCTTAATAAAATAGTGAACTTGTGAACCGATTCAATTTCACTGGGTCTTGCCTTGGAAACGAAAGACCTCTGCAAGATTGCGTGTGCCAACAAAACTAAATAGTGACTTGCTGTTATTCTCTGTTGCAGTGTTTAACCTGTGATAAGCCCATCGAAACATTAAAGTCAGGGTGTTAAAATCAGAGGTCAATATTTTGTCCGGGTCCATTTTCTTTTACTGTTGAAACAGACGTAGTAAGCAGCATGTGACAAAGATTGGATAAGGACCTTTTTACATGTACACGTTTTCAATATTGATTAGTCCAGCTTTGGGTACCTTGCCCACCACCTTGTGATATGCACCTCAAGCACAATCCATTGGTACTTGTTCTACCGTCCCACAAGTGCGTACCATATTAGAGTATTTTACCAATGTTCAAATACTGGATATTTCATTGCTACCCCCTCCCCCCTTCCCCGAAGATAACGGTGATGCCAAGGTTTGACAGACTAAGACAAGCATCAATGAAATATCCAAAAAGGGGACTGAAGGAATAAAAATGAACAAAAAGCATGCAATTGACCGAAAACAGAAAACAAATAAGTAAGCCACTTCCTCTTGTTTGGTCGAAAATCAATGTTCAAGCATGAAAGATCTTCGTTTAAATGCTCTATTACTTTCATATTATTTTTTGCGCTTGTTGTCAGTATGGTGAATTAAGGGAGGTCAAGCTTTCTAGTGGCGCTGTTATGGCGTGATGTGGGTTATGCAGAGCTTGGTGAATGGACACAGAAACTCCTATTATGTTTTACGAGTTTAGTTTGAGATGTTTATTGAACGATGAAATTAGAAATCCCAACCTTCGACCTGTCAATAAAAACTCAACTTTCCTCAGGTGATATTTAAGTTCTATTATCACCTTTCACAAGAAAAGAAATCCTGGTTTCAAATTACTTGCCGTAATAGCGTTTGGTGCGTCGTGCGTGATTTGTACCGGATCCGGTGAATGTTTTGTTGAGGAGGTGCTGTAGTTCAAACAAAAATAACTAAAGAATATGTCATCAACTTCCTCTGAACCACACAGACGAAGCTCTCAAACATATATTATTAATCATGACGAGGGAAAACTTTGATATGTGTAGTAGAGATCGCAGTAACATCAGCTATCAACAAATATATTTTTGAAGGATCGGGTGAGAGCATTAACAAGAGTTTTTGGTAAAATATCACGAAAAGAAAAGGAAGTGGTATGAAGGCGTATGAGAATAAAGTCAATATCTAGCCTTTAAATAAACAAGCTATCTTTTTTGAAATCACTGGTTCAGCAGAAAACGAGAGAGGATAAGGAATTAGGAAAGCCTTTGGATTTCTTGTATTGGAGTTGAAAACCAACTAAGAACAGCAGCAGAAGCATTGTGTGACCAAAAACGTTTGACGACATTTTCTTCATATGATATTCTTTCGATGATTAACCAACCGTGTCTTGTAGTATTGCATCCGTGGTGGGTAAGTTGATAGTTAATTGCTTAGATGTAAAAGGTTAATAGTTTTTAACATTCTTTGAATTGAGAAGACATTTTTGAAATTCCTTTCGCCAAGTCTGTTTCACTGAGTCTGGTATCAATTGTATGGGACTTAAAAGTGGCAGCTTGTTTTGTGACAATATTTTGTCAACACTTTTTAAAATATGAATATGAAATTTAAATTTAAAATATATTCGTTTAAACTTAGCAGTAAGAATTTTGCTAGTTTGTTCTATTCAATTTTGTAATTTGGGTTGATCAGAATTCAATTTTTTAAAGATTTTCAGAAATGTAATCTTGTCGGGGCTCTTTATCTCGAGCTCAGTACACCCCTCGTTTTGTGTTTATATATGTTTGTATGTGTGCATGGGTCCTCGTTTGTACATGTTTCTCTTTTTGTGTGTGCTACTTACCCCTCAAAAAAAAATCATAGAGATGGATAGAAACCCAGATTTAAAAGGCCAAATATCAATAGATTACTTTGTTCAAAGCTTGGGGTTATTAGTGTTAACCAGTGAGGCAAACGGACGGCTTTGTTGACTGAGTGTGATTTGAAAGAAAGAATTAAGTTGTTTCTTTTGAATCAGCAAGTGATTATAGTAAGTCAACGTTAATCCACTTTGCTTTAATGTTTTTGTTTTGAAAACGAAAGTCAATTAACTCTTCCATGATTATATCGATTTTTATTTCCTGAATAGCACTTCTCACCTCCTCCTTTTGATTGAGAAGCCTATCAAGATCCTGTTCTGTTTTTAAAATTGTTGAGGCAGGCTAACGATACTTGCTATTTAAATAACACCTAGTGATAGCAGCAATATTTCATGTGGAATAATGTCTTTTTTCTTTGATGGAGCAGTTTGAATTAGTTGGAGGTGACAATTTTTTATTTAAATGTATTGAGTTCGGGGGCGACTTTAATTTGGTTTCTGAGAGAAAATACCTTGTTTGCGCTCACGACACAATTTTTTGAAACATGGGATGTATGTGGAACTAGAGCAGTCACTGCCACTGGCCAAAGTCAAGGTCTTGGGCTGGGACCTGGGGTGGTCGTCTATCGATACGGGGATCAGGTACTACTTATGTGGCACAGAGATCCATGAGTAAGTCCGAATATTGTGTCTGAATTATCAACGCTTAAGTTTAGAAACCAAACTGAACTAGCTCTGCTGTGACTTGTAGAGAACCATGAAGCCAAGTACGGTACCAATGAAATTATTCAAAATATTATAAATTTATAGTAAAGACAACTGGTCAGCGGTTGTTTGTAGAAATACATCTGAAACGTGGTGTTGAAATTTTCGGGTTATCGAAAGCAATTATTATTATTATTATTGGAGCCTGACCTTAGTTTGTTATGAATTAGTAAAATTCCGCATTCTACTTGGAATTTCGTACATTTGTTTCTGTGTGGGCGAGAAGGAGGGAACAGGATGGAGTATGTGAAACTTAACTGCCTTATCTCTGACGTAAGCTGACGTCTTTAGATAGCAGTTTTGGTTGACACTTAAATAGGTAAGTGTTTGGAAGACTAAAACACAAGAGTAGATATCTCAGAAAAAATATCAGGTATGCCAAGAAGACTGTCAAGAATAAAATAGCCGAAGAGATGATGCATTAAAAAAGCCTTTAACACAATGCGATCACAGGGGATAACCACTGAAATCCTGACCAAACCAATGCTTACGTTGAGTGACCGGATAAAAGTGGTCTAAAAATAAATCGATGCACAATAAAGAATATAACCCTCAGAAAAACGCTTAGAAAAACCCTAACCAAGTTCAAAGGGATTGTTTTTACTCGCCCATAGAAATAATTTTGAAATTTGAAAAGGGGAAATTAAAAGGCAAAATTGTATGGAACTCTATTAATTTTAAATTTGTTGTTTACAATCAAAGGTATTGAACTAGCATGAAGAGATACTGCACTTCGCAACGAGTTTTCATCCACTACAATATAGTGGAGTTAATGGCGTTTTTCCCATCATTCCAAGTGTTGCAGTTTTTTTATTAGAAGTTGATTATCCCACACTTGTGTGGAAAAGACTTCTAATATCTCATGAATGTTAATTTTGAAAAGCCTTTGTTCATCCTGATCTCTGACTTTAGTAGCAAGTGGACATTTTTTCCGTTGGAGAGCTATTCTATTAATAATAACCATTAATTGTGAAATCTACGAGAGGCACGGCAATTCATCTCCGTTTAATGTCATTCAACGATTTGCTTCAAATGTAGTCATAATTTCCGAAACGTTGTTCATTATGTTTCTTTGTGACATATTCAGAGTACCGCTGAGCAGGAAGCTCAGAATACCCTAGCATTTTTTGTATGTGTTAGAGATTAATATGATTTAGGTCGTTATCGAAGTACACTTCCCGATTTCTCTATTCATACATACCACAACATCCCTCATTAAACAACAAGGCATGAAATCACTCATCACAAATTTCAACCTCCGGCACACACGAACATAAAGTCAATTGCCCATGGACAGAGATTCTTCTGTCCGTGTTAAGCTTTTCCCGGCTGATCTTTACTATAAC
Organism: Morbakka virulenta; assembly: GCA_003991215.1. Classification (NCBI taxonomy): domain Eukaryota; kingdom Metazoa; phylum Cnidaria; class Cubozoa; order Carybdeida; family Carukiidae; genus Morbakka; species Morbakka virulenta. Next base: position 207,174 of record RDPX01000277.1, read on the forward strand.
CTCATGCTGAGCACAATATGATGGATGGATCTTCAATTCTATAGAAACGTATCTTAATGTCAACTTTGAAACTGGAGGTGAAGGAAATGGCTGTCATGCTTATTTTTAGTGGTTTACAGCAAGGACTGTTACTATAAAATTACTCGTGTCAGGAAGAACTGACCATCGATTGACGTTTTACGTGATTGCTGTTATTTCCAAATATTGGCGGACCCGAAGTTGAACAAAATTTAAAGCATGATTGATAATAGAAACAATACTTGCCCTTTCTTTCTCTTAAAAACATGTTAACTGTTGCCTGGCTTTACGGTTGACGATAGATCATTACTATGATGTTAGGTGCTCTTAGCTTTTTCTGAAAATGGTAGATCTTTCAAGTAAACAGGTATAATTGTTAGAATTCTCATTATTATTGCTGTTTATTATCACCATTTTACTATAGCTACTTGCATTATCAGTACCAATGTCGCCTAGATGCTGGTTTCTAATTTGTAATATATATATATGATATATATATATATACATTATTATTAACATATAACTTTAAAATTTCATTTTATTTAGTGTTTTTCATGACTAAGATACGATACGAATATTGTTACCTTTATTATTATTACTATTATTATTATTATTATTATTATTATTATTAGTGTTGTTTTTATCTTAATATAGTGTAAATTCATGGCGTCTTTGTAATTGGCAGAACAAGGAGTAAAATTTTAGCCATATATAGTGCTATAACATGTAGCTGTTTCGAAGAGTTAATTTTGTTACCTGCATATCCTTGCCATAAAAATTCAATATTTATTCCTTTCTATTCCTTCAATTTCAGGAATTAGACCACAAGAAAGCTATTCATTAAAGTAATCCATTAAGCAGCTGCTGGTCATCAGTCAAAATGGATTCGTTTTTAAAAGACAATTGTGAATGGCTGCATTGACACTATTACATTTAAGTTAAAATATTTAAAAATCTGAACGAGACATTTTATAGATCAGAGTTAAAGCATTTGCCTTCCTATCTTGACGGAATTACGTTTATATTTGCAGTGAGAGTTAGCATAATATTTTTATGTGGAGATTTACACTGAAATATCTGAGGTCAACTTACCTCCCTTTAAGCATTAATAAAAAATTTGAATTAAAAAGCAACGAGTCATAATTGTTCCTATATATAACATCGAACATGGATCCAAGGGCGTTAACAAATGCTTTTTTCGCGTATATTAGTATATTATATTTTTACGAGGAAAGCTTTGCGTTGAAGAGACATTACATACAAAACGCACGAGCTATAAATGCGATATGCAACGATAACAGTGAGGCCATATATTATAAAGAAAGGTATGCGAAAGTAAACAAATGGATAATATACCTGGAAAGTGGCGGTGCTTGTTCTGATTTCCAAGCATGTAACTGGAGATACAAAAATTTCCCACATCTAATGTCCTCTAAGAAATATCCTGACGCAATCGATGGCCTGGATTTAATGTCTTCCTCGTTGAATAAAAATCCATTTTTTTCGTCTTTCAATAAAATCATCATTCCATATTGCAGCAGTGACTTATGGCTTGGAAATTTAACAAAAAACGGATCATTTTCTTTTCAAGGGGATGATATGACCAATTACTTTAGCTTTCAAGGCAAGACTATTTTTTATTCTGTAATTAATGAGCTGACACAAGATGGGTTAAGCAATGCCACTGAAGTATTGCTGGCAGGAAGCAGTGCTGGAGGTATAGGGGTAGTAAATCATTTAGAGTGGTTTAAAAAACGGCTCCCCGATGTAACAATAAAAGTTCTTATCGACTCTTCCTGGCTTGTCAATTTTGATGAAGGTCTTACAAATATGATGAATCCGGCTTTTTCCAATGTAACAAAGATGAATGAGGTTCCTGCCTGTAAGGACCAGTTCTTTGGGTACTCATGTTGTGCATCTATTGAATGTATGCTCATAAGGGATCACTTTAAATTAGAAAACCCAATATTATTCCTTTTTAGTTTTTACGATTCATTTTTACTTAAATTTGACTCAGAAATAGTCGGTACAGCCGATTCCCTAAGGACTTTTGATCTTTTACGGAAACTAAGTGGATTGAGATCTCAGCTGGAGAAGTCATTTGATGCGTTAAAAAACAAGAAGTATGTAAGTTACATAGTACCTGCCTGCTTTCAACACCATTTCATAGCTACATCTTCACTTTGGAAAAAGGGTAATCTGCTGCACAAAACCTTCGAAAAGGAGGAAAAAATGGTACGATATAAACACGTTATAGAGCCAGGAATATGGTTGGCTACAGAACTTAATAACCAAAACCTGCAGACATTAATTCTGTCATGGTACAAAGAAAATGCTACTACTCGTTTATTAGATAGTTGTCATGGTGCACAGTGCAACCCAACTTGTACGTCAGGTATCACGTATGAGGCAGCGCCCTCATCATTACACGTGGTGTTACAAATTACACTTTTAGCAGTTTCAGCATCATTTGTCCTTCTATGTGTGACAATTAAATTATTTTTTGTGTCGAAATTTTTCGATTTGGTTAAGAAGCAAAAGAAGTTTGTAAGAGAAGTATCCAACAGTGACAGTACCCAATTGTGTTGTGACCTTCCAGCAGAGGCTCCAAAAGATGCAATCGGAATCTCTTGTTTTAATCTTACTTACGAGGTATCGAAGTCGAGAAAAGTACACAAAGAGTCGAATATAGCCAAACGTGCTGAGATCGAACTCAAGTCAAATAATCCAGCCAAGACCTTGAAGGGAAAAAGAATTTTAAAAGGCATTACTGCATATTTTAACCCAGGACAACTTGTTGGTGTCATGGGACCAAGTGGATGCGGTAAGACCACATTTCTTGACCTTCTCGCAGGGAGGAGACACACAGGACTACAACAGGTATTTTTTAAAACATTTTTTATTAATTTGAGTGTAATTACGAATGTTTGAAATTATGTTTCAACTACCCAGACAACATTGTAAGACACCAGATCAAACTTAAATATAATACGCGGTGACCAAACAAAATTTGCAAGGACAAGGACCTAATACGACCTGCACACCTCGCAATAACATAAAATAGTAAAATTCGTATGAATTGAATATGAATAATTTTGTTTGATATTACATTATTTATATAGAGTTTAGAAGTAAAAAATGGTTGCTACTTTTTAAGGGTTAAGGTTTTGAGCTCGATTGAAGAGTTTATTCCGTTTTTCCCTGTTGTAAAGCCTATTTTGAGTAAAGGATAAATGTATTCCTCCTCCAGGTTAAAGCGTAATTTTTACTTTAGTACAGGATTTATGGTATCCTTTGTCGAATTAAGAAACATGCGTATAATCACCTACCGGTATATCTATCGATACGCAATTTTTTGACTAGAAGGCTTTTTGACTACAAAAGCTATAAATAGTGTAGATTTATTAGAAACAATGGTAAAAAATCAACTTTCTTTCCTCGACTTAACAGGACCATCATATTTGTAATGCCTAAACTGCTTAGTTGATACCAGTTCCATTACCTTCGCTTGTGAAAATGGGAAATTCACCGTTTAAGACGATTTTGCTAAAATTTAAATAACTTATAATGGAGAACTTAGTTCTTGTTAGTATCTCTAGGGTGCTGGTACTTGTTACTAAGTTACTTTTTTTACTTCTGGCCCACTGTGCCATGTTGCTTGTGGCCGGGGGAGTATCTCGTAATGAGGGTGCAAGCCTAAACCTTATTACTCTGAAGGTTTCTTTTGTAGATGTAGAGCTCTTTAATAGGGAATCGTGAAGCTGTCAAGAAAGCTCTAGCTTAAGAAAGAAACGTTTTTAATATTTAAACATTTTTGCAGTTTCTGCTCCAATCCGTTTTATTCAAAACGCTCATGCCGACAATTTTAACACCGCCTCTAACTTCGCCAGGAGAACAAACCTTGGCCCCCAAGGGCTGGCATAAAAAGGGCTATCAGTAAAGCAAAGACCTCAATTTTTTCTCTAACCTAACCTATATTTGTTGTTTTTGTCGTAGGGTTCAATATACATTAATGGTGTTCCAGTATGCTATATGAGAGAATGGGCCAAAATGAGAACAGGATATGTTCTCCAGCTTACGTGCCCCTATTTTGAGCAGCTAACGGTTCGAGAGAATCTCACCTTCAGTGCCATATTGCGCCTGCAAAGTAATGATTCTTACAATAATGTGTTCGAAAAAATTGATGAAGTCCTGACCCAGGTAATTTGAAACGCTTTATCCTGAATAGGAAAGGCTAATTGTCAATTGTAGTGTAACAATTTGATCAACTTTAGTAATTATAAAACTTACCAAAATCAAAAGGAATAGATAGGAAACACAGCATACCCTTACGCATCGATGCATTGGACGAAAGGGTTTAATGAAGTATTGAATATGGCCCCGTTGAAGCCGATGTGTTGCCTCGTGGATGGTGATTTCCTCTATTGTTATAGTTCTGGGGCCCAACATTCATTCAGAGAATTGGGAGACGGATAGACCAATTAATAAATTAATTAAAATTTACTAAAATTTTGAATTAAAATTGAAATTATGTATATACGGGTCATCAACAATTAAAGCCAACACAAATAAATGCAATCTGATTTGGAGGCAGATGAGATGTTTAAGCACATCAGAGAACAGCTTTAAGTAACAAATGAAATTTTTTTGAATCTTCAAAATTGAAGAAATAATGCAAGACAACGTTGAAGCAGGACATCTTTTCGTCACTAAAATCGAAGCTGATTGGAAATGAACTTTGACTGCAGTCTGAGAACAAATTTTGGAACCTGTCCACATAAGGCTTTAAAAATTGTTAAATCATTTAAGAGTAATCGTAAAGGACATGGTTTTAACAGGTGATATACTTCCTTTGCAAAAGAAGAAACCACAGTAAAAAAGAAAATTGAATGGTTGGCCTATGTACAGAAATTAGATGAGCTCAAACAGTTTAAAAAAATAATGTTTTTAGTAATTTTAGGGCCTATTGAATTAGTTGTTTTTTTCTTAGAATTTATAAACCAGGTTAAATTGCTTTATTTTTTGATGACATGGAATTACTTCGCTACTGAGTGATAGATATAGTTTAGCAGATCACTCAATGCCCATGGGGTTTTCGGAAAACGTATTGCTTAAAAGGTGTGCATTAAAAATAATCTGGCCCAAAGATGGTATATGAATTGGTATTATGGGTTGGGAATTTAATTGTTAGCCTCTGCCGGCATATGTATTGTATTGATGACTTGTTGACCAATACTACCATTAAATTTTTTTATCGCCCATTATACATTTATAGGTAGGGTTGTTAGGTGACTGTTATCTCTAAAGATTGACTTTTTTCTACATCAATAAGCGATTTACGTATGTTCCTACAGTAACAGACCCAATTATACCGTCCTTCTTGCATTGGGTTTTTTGGTACTTATAAACATTTCCTAAGTTATTTCCTAAGTCTGCTAATTTTCGAAATTTTAGGATTCACATTGATTTTCCCATGGTTTTTAATCAGACCTCATGACAGAAATCATAAAACATTTTGTGGAAAAAATTAATGGAAAGACGATCCCCACATTGATAGTACTCAAGGCGTAACAGGTATTATGCCTTTTGGTCCTCTGTTTGCAATACGAGCAGTGCTTATGTGGATCCCAATGTGTGCTCAATCTTGTTCTTTTTTTGTCCCATAAATTGATATGAGACCCAATAACTTTTGTTCGAAAAAGTAGAGAAATTTGGTATCTATTGTCCATGCTGCGTATAACATGCCGAAGTAAATTTTTGAGTAAATTAGAGGTTTACTCGTGCGACCGTTGTCCGTACATCACAGAGGCATCAGGTGCAATTATTTTTTTTAGACCGAGGTTGTTCTATCGAAACCACAGCAATTGTTCCCATACTGGTTATCGGTTTTCAATTTGTTCTTGAATTAAAACGAATCAGAACGAATTAAATTTAAAAAAGGAGAAAAATGCTTCATGCTGCGTTTTTTTAATAGAAGGCACATTTGATTCATCACAGTAGTAATAAGGACATTACAGTACATAATTTTATTCTAAGGAATAATGCTTTGTTTGAAAACTTAAGATATAGCTTTTGTGCGAGTAAAAGTAAACCAGTATTTGTAATTTTTAGACGGGATTGCAGCATAGAGCTGGTGTCAGGGTTGGAGGTCTTTCAGGTGGAAAACTAAGTGGAGGGGAGGTAAGTGGCCTTTACTTTTACTTTAAACCAAAATGTTAGAGATATCCATAAATCAGTGTAACAGTCAGGGTGGTATGTGAGTAGTATACTTTTACTTCTTCTACTAAATGAAAGTGTAGATTTGTTTACAAACAAAAGAGCATCGGAAACTGGCTGGTTGGTTTTGGCACATGTAAAACGGTGTATATTTGCAGACGGCCATTGCCTGATATGTTGATTTACCTTAGATGAGAACTTTGCGTGAGCGTTTAAGTTTAGTAACCGTTTTATGTTGCCATTGTAGTGTCGATACTCATAGAAAACAAGTGACTGACACTTTAATTATCTGTTTCTCGTACCTTTAATCAGAAAAGAAGATTGTGTGTGGCCAATCAACTTTTGGATTCCCCAAGTCTTCTCTTGATGGATGAGCCAACGTCAGGTAACAGCAACGTTTCGCTATTAACATGTCTATCAAACTTTTGCAGCGATTTTTTTGGCTAGTGTCATCATTATTATCTGTATTAGTTTGGTCTGCAGACTCGTATTTCGCTATCCCATGGCTCTCCAGTGCAGATTGGAACCTCTGAATGTCTGCATTCAATACAAAAACCGAACCAATTGCCAAAAGAGCAATTGATGCGGGTGAGACGTTGCCATGCTGCGCAGACGCCGAAACCAGAGATTTTGTAATAAGCCAGACTGTTCGAACCACTACAAGAGCAGTGAGAGTCGCATAATCGCCAGGGACCCATCAATCTCAAGAGTGCTCAACAAAATAGAAAGGTGGAGGAACGAATATATTTCGGCCTGCAGACACATGTTTCGCCTCCCCACGGCTCATCAGTGCAGAATGGAATCATCATTACCATAATATTTTTTATTATTGTGATGTCAACTAAGATTTGCCGAGTAATTTCAGTTGTCTCTAGTGTTTTGCTTAGTTTGTTTTTCATGCTTTTTTCCCCATGTTTAATTTCATGTACATTGTAGGTTTAGATAGACCTAATTATTATTGAAAATGTTTAGGATATACAAGGTCTTTTTTGGTACAATGCACGGTTATAACACCCCACGGATAAGCTGCGGTTAAGCCATCCAGCAGTCCGTGGACCGAGAATGCCATACCCTCAGTCACCTCAAACAAAGGGATGAGACTAGCATGAAGACAGTCTTCTCGTCTTTTTAAAGTGATTATCGAAACATTATGGTGAAGCCCAGACTGCAAAAAATCTTGTTATACTTCTAGCTCCTCTTCGCGTACATGAAAACTTTGCATCTCTCTCCGTCCTCTTTCTTTCCGGAGAAGTTTGATCTTCCTACTTGTAAATAATGTGTTAAAACTTCATCTTGATAAAATATATTAATCAAAAGATGAAGTTTTCCTTGGTGCTATTAGTGGTGTATGACTTAGTTAGCTTAGTTGTAGTCATTCATTATTAAAGCATATGCCTTGTAATTAGATTTTGATATTGGTACTAATAGGGTTTGTGGGTCAACGATTGGTAGCGACAGTCAATATCAAAATATTGACTTAACTATACAGAACAGGGAACATAGAATATGCCCAAACCTATCATATGTGCAAGGACATCTGACGAAACTAGCTGCTTTGTTATAGTAACATGCTTAGTTTTACCAGTCTCATTTGTGTTTTTTAATCTGTTTGACATAAGATTCAGCGAAGCCGGAAAAGTTACTTGAAGGAAATATTTGGTAGTCTGAAAGACATATTTTTCAAACTTTTCAAATCTGAAAATATACAAATATACACATTTAGATCTATGTATATGTATTTATTTATTTTTTAGCTATTTTTAGTTATTTTTTACCTTGATCTTTCTTCCCGAAATAGGCCTAGATGCAGCATCGTCACTGGAGCTTTTACAGTTGCTGCATCGATTAGCGGTTGGCGGGAAATTAGTTATATTGACAATCCATCAACCAAGATCAGAGATATTCCATATGTTTGATACGGTCCTCTTTTTATGCCAGGGTCAGGTAAGATCTTGATATAAAATTTCATTTTAGAGCAGCTAGTCTAGCATAGATTGAGCAACTGGGGACCACCACATTGTTTATAAGGATAGGGTAAGCTACAACCTAAAACGTGCTTATAATATAACTTTAAGGTGCTAATGGTTATTAATTAGAGTGCACTGTGATGTCACCTTACTTCGTATATGATGCAAAAGACATCCTGACACCCAATTACCCTGATAGGGAAGGTTATTCTGTTTCTTAAGGGTCTTTTTCTAGATTTTCCAGCGATATCAGCCTTCTCTATTTAAAATAATTGCCGTTGACAATACAATAGTTGTTGTGTAACAAAATTTAGGGCTCGATGTTTTAATCCCAGTGTCCCTTTGAAACCACCCGAACAGTGACATTGACCTTCTTAAGACAAACAGTTTTCGGTCAAACCCAATTTGGTACTTTTTGAAAATATTTATGTTCTTGGTCAACTTTTAATTTACCATAGAATTCCATTGCTCCGTTGAAGGTGCGCGTAATGCCCTAAAAACTGTACAAAGAGAAAGCTAAAAACTCTCATCTTCATAATGCACATTTCTCGTACTTGATGCTGTTCATTTAAGTCTGAAGCAAAATCAGTGATCAATAGATGATAAGGGGATCTTAGTTAGCTGCACCTGTGGCGTCAGGCATGATATAAAACCGTACATGTAAAGGAACTGGTAACACTGATCTGGTACTAACCAGAGTATTGCATAATAAACTCAGAGTCGCTGTTGTAGTCCTGTTTAGTAAGATTAAAGCATCATATGGAGCACTTCATCATTTGCTTGTTATGATAATTTTAAATTTACCAAAGTTAGTTCTGCGATTAAATTTAATAGAAGATACACGAGCCATATATATTTTCTTCTCTTGTTTGAAATTTGTTTATATTATTAATTGGAATCAGATATGTACGTACAGTAGATAGGCCATTTTATGTAATAGAGGGCAACAATTATTTTAACGTTTAATAGTATTCAATTCAATAATCTTATATTCGTTGTTTTATTCGGTTTTTCTATTTGTCGTTATCACATCCTTTTAGGTCGCCTACTTTGGATCACCTTTGATGTCTCCGAAGTTTGTCTTGGAAGCAATCAGGAACAGTACTTTGGTAAGCATATCTTTTAGCCCCATTGCCCTTTTTCTTTTGGGATTTTTTGTATGTTTACTTTTTTCCGCAATATATTTTTAAGAAAACTAAGTTACTTTTTTATAATTTTTTTTCTGTGTCTGTCTCCCGTATCAAGTTTTTAATGCTGTAAAGTTTATGCATCAAAATGAAATTTTTAACTTGATCACTACTTGGTTTGTGAACACTGTGATAATTAAGTATGCTGGGTTTTGTATTTGTTTCAAGGCTCGAATTTAACAATCTGCTTATGGGCAGTTTTTTACGCCAAGTTAAGGACATATGTAAAATGCTATTACTGAAGTATAAAGGTACCTCTACCTCCTGGTACTGGCGCTTTGAGTGGAGTATTTAACCCAACTAAACAATTACCCCAGCTTATATTGTGATAAATTTCTAGAAGGCTTTTTAATGCTTTTCCATTTTAGGAAAATAGAAGGTTAAGTAAAGGCAATCCGGCCGACACCATTCTTGATTTTCTCAATAAGACAGGATTGCAACAAACAATTTTGGATCACTATCGGTCTTGTGGTGAGATTCAGGCAATCAGAAATGCGATAATTATTGCTACAAAGGAATCAAAATTAACTGGATCAGTTGAATGGGACAGGTATGTTTTAGGCCTATGGTTCATTACTCTTTTTTGTAAATGTTGTTGCACCAGTTATCTGTTTGTATTAGTCTTTCATTAACTTTGTCTCCTATTCGATATGCGACTGTTATATCGAAGCGCTTAGATAAAACTACTGGCCCGTCAGTATTTTTATTTTTTACATTAGCAGTTTTCATTTCTGGGGTCAAAAAATAGATACTAGCCGTTCTGAGATAATTAATCTAACTGGAAAGGGTTAAGGTTGTCAGGTTACCTGGCCATTTTATGTTATGGATAAAGATTAAAAACGGCTTAAACGCTCTCCCAATAGCATTTTTTGATTACCAGTTTATTACTACGACTATGATTATTATAAAACTTTTAAACGTGTCTCCCTTCTCTTTCTCTGCCTCCCTTTTCGTCCCCTACCTGCCTTCCCGTCCCCTGTCTGCCATCTCGCCCCCTGCCTCACAACGTTTTCACTGCCTCTCTCTTTCTGTCTTGCTTCCCTTTTAACCTGCCTCACTCCTCTTTAAGATATAGAACGGAAAATATTAAAGTATTTCACAATCAGAAAAGAAAAATAATATTTTATCATCCTTGTACTGCAATATNTCCCTTTTCGTCCCCTACCTGCTTTCCCGCCCCCTGTCTGCCATCTCGTCCCCTGCCTGCCATCTCGCCCCCTGCCTGCCATCTCGCCCCCTGCCTCCCTCTCCTCTTTAGATATAAAACGGAAAATATTAAAGTATTTCACAATTAGAAAAGAAAAATAATATTTTATCATCCTTGTACTGAAATATGGAGAATAATCAAATGGATGAAGCTCATTTGAAGGATCTTCAAATCCCCTGAAACGCAAAGGTATTTAAATTCGCAAACATTCTGTTAAGGATTGATTTATAGGGAATAAACGAATATTAATTGATATTGCTAGAAAACATTGTTGCCCAACCGCTTCAATATCATTGTTGTTGTTTTTAACAGTAGGTTTGTATCTGAGTTTCTTTTATTGTAAATGAGTTTAACTCTAATCCCACAGGAAGCAGGCCTCTTTTGGCAGTCGAATGTTTGCTTGGGAGTGCCGAGCTACACAAAGTCAGACTGTGTGGCAGAAGTTGTTTTTACCCCTGGTTTTCATCGTTTGTGGAAGCGCTTTGAGTAAGTATACATATAATACTTTTATGGTATTATTATAGCGGTTTCTAGCTTTAAATGCGATCTTAATTTTTACGGGATTGGGCTATCCCTATTCAATGCTCTTAGTAAATAACTTCCAGTTGAATATCTCAAACCAATTAAATATAATTTTCAGGAACTACCACTGGATTCAGAGTCCAGTAAGGCGGCTAGGCTTAATACCAGTAGAAAATGACATGTTTTGTTATTCAGATTTGGCAGGTGGGAAATCAAACTTTTATCTGCTACCCTGAAAATATGATTCATTTATGTTGTTAACAAACGTAAAACACTTAAAAAGCTAAAACAGAGTAGTATTGCCAAAATGTTAAGTAATAGCAAAATAGATTACTTCTTGAAACCTTCATAAATGGTGAATATAAATAGAATAAAAGAGATTGGTAAAAGACTACAGAAAAATTTTCGAAATTCGATTCGAAGTGATGATCTCGTTTAGGGGTTGATGGTATCTTTACATTTTAACCAGAGAACAATATATCAAAGATAGTGATTGTTAAAATTGCTTAGTAAGTTCGTTATCACTTTAAATATAAAAGCTATTCACACAGTATTCTCTTAAAATTTGAATTCGCAACGTTAAGGTGAACTTTTTTTGTTTATTAGTGGTATCATCTACATAACTCAGAAATTGAAACATTTAAAAACTGCAAGAAAAAAGGGTTTTTTCTTGCGCTTCTTGATTGCCTGTATATGAAACTTTTTTGAATAGATTACAGTAGTGGCACGGCAAGACTGCCAGTATATGAGATCCACCAAATAAATTGTAATGCATTTATTTTGAATGTGAACAAATTTCGAGAGAAAAAAACTAAAGTCCGAGCGAGCGAAGCGGGCGACAACTTCTTCCAGCAGTCAAAATTTACTAAGGTACTGTACAGTTAGGCCCTGAAATTTCCACCCTCACGAAGTTCCAAAAAGGTAGTTGTAATTGTCTGACTGGTGAGAAAATGAAATTTTATGATAACTATCACCCTTCTGAGCAAAATTGTGCTTCAGTAGCAAAACAGTTTTTTTAATGATAAGTTTTTCAGAAGAACTCAACCCAACAACCATGTCACAAATCTTTGAACGTAAGTCCTTCAGCTTTTCTTTAGTGATTCCGGCCATTATATCATGCACTGCAAAATCAAATATGAAATCTGACATGACACTTTCAAGTCAGTGGGAGATCAAATGATCCTTTTCTTTCTAAACGGCGTGATGACGTTAACTTATGGGTGATAATGCTGAACATTACATTAGAGTACATTTATCTTTTAGGTAATGATCGCTTGCTCACTCGGACATGTTTCACACTTTCAGTATGGACTTTAATTTCCTGGTCTATTATATTTTCATTGATAAGTCGCAAATTATTATAATATTTTATTTTTTGTGTAAAATATGTTAGCTACCAGTTTCAATGAAAGCCGTTACATTCATTCCAAAGAATTGGTATTATTACTTTAAGCTGGCAATTGCAAAAATAGTACATTATACTTAACGTAGCTTAAATACGTTACTTGGCGTAATATGTTTGCATTTAATTGTAAGGGGGAATGAGGAAATCTTTCATGATAAAAGAAAATCTAGGATAATAAAAGATGATAAAGCACCAGTTGCCAAACCATTTAAACCATTTTAAGGAAAAAGATAAAATAGAGTATAAGAATAAGTGAAAATAGGTTACAGAACTGTTGTAACTACAAGAATTAACAAAAAGCAGGTACTTGTTGTCTGTAGCACACACACACACACCAAAGATTAAGTAGACTTTTGCCTTAATAAATTATATATCAAACGAAAGATCATTTATTTCTCTATAATCGGTGTAAACGTCTTGTTCAAAATTGTATATTATGTTGGTCAACTAATCCTATCATAACGATGACTATGTCAGGATCACCAAGTGTGAAAAGTATACTTATAGTAATAAACGAATATTAAACTGTGTAGATACATTCTAGTTTCTTGAATAACCTGTCGACATTTTTGTCCATTTTTGTAGGTTCTGTTTACTTTAAGACTGAGTCTGGTGTAACATTGCTTGCGTCCATCATAGTGTTTACTTGCTTCAGTCAGCTATTTATGGCATCTGTTATTCATGGCCTTATGAACAATTGTCAACATATATTTTACATGGAAAGTCAGGATGGGATTGGATCGCCATTAGAAATAATCCTGCAGTTATTTGTCCGTGCTGTTTCTGTCAGTACTTTTCCTGTCATGGCGTGTACTGGTATAGTTTACTATGCAGTCGTGAACAACTTCAAAGTAGAGGATATGTTATTAGTTATGCTTATCGCCGTGTTGTTAAATCAAGCATGGAGTGCTGTTCTTATCTTGGTCAATGTCTGTACACTCAAGTATTCGCCTATGCTGACACAATTTATTGCCGCAGTTGCAGGATTCAGTGGAGGATTTCTAGTGCCAAAACCTGAAATGCCAAGGTATTACTTTTGGATTTTCTTTGTAAATCCAACACAGTGGGCATTTTCAAGCATTGCAAAAATCATTCTGTTGCACACTGAGTTCAAGTGCCATTACAAAGCGCCTCTTGAATGCCAACAACAAAAAGGGATTATTATTCTTGACCAATTTGATGTCCTTGATGCTGACCCGTATGAAAGCATTTTCGTTCTTTTATTGATGACTTCCATTGCCTTGATTCTTTCTATCCTGATCATGACCATGAAAGTTTTAAGGGGAGATAAAACGATTACTGCAAAACAAGTTCTACGAAAGATTACAGGAAGGTAAGAGACGGAATTTAAGTCACTGTAACTATTTCAAATTATTTTTATATAATTGAGTTGCTTGACAGTTAAAATAAGATCAAGAAAGAGAAAGCAATCATTTTTGCGGCAGAGCTACTTTCTATCATGTTTTCTGCAAATTATCTGTCGAGAGTTTTCAAATAATTTGATGCTGGAAATGAAACACGACATAACAATTGCGTCCAACCTGAAAGAAAAAGAGCACTGGTAGAAAAGAACAAACAACTCAAAAAAAGACAGTCGAGCCCATCATCTGTGTAAACATATATGGAAGATGACGAATAGTGCTTGGGAAGGTGTAGGAAAGGTATATGCACAGGTAGAAATATATATATATGTGTGTATATATATATATATATATATATACATATATAATGGAATGGATTTTTACATAGATAGACATTGACAGATGAATAGATAGTTAATTATGTAATAAGGTATTGGATAGCATCAGGTCAGTTTTGTTTTAAAGGTGACCTTGCCACTAAGACATTGTTTGCTAATATTTGATGATCGTTGGCATTTGGCAACAAGGGTCTACAATGGTATTAGAAGTGGGGTAGGTTCATTATTCTTGGCTATGATATGTGAGTTTTTTATCAGATTGTATCTACTTTGTAATATTGCTCTCAGAGATTGGACAGTGGCACATGTAATAACTGAGCTCGCGAAGAAAGTCGCAGCTCATGTCACAACATTTAACCAGGAGATTTACCCAACTATTAAAAAAACGAACCAACACTTCCTCGGGTTTTCTTTCTCCAATAAGTGATGTTCTTAAGTATTTTAAATGACTCCAATCAGAACTTAGACCAAGAGCGTTGTATATTATGGTGTATGCATGATGTATGCATTTAATACGATACCAGAAAGTAGCCATTTATTGCCTGCCGTTGTTGTCACTTTCATTTCCCATCTACCTTCTTCGTTTTTGTTGGTAACATTTCATTGCAGTGTGAAGCTAATTTGAATGTGTCCAGATTTTCTTCTTTCTTAATAACAGGTTGAGAAATATTGGTTGAAAAAATGAGTGAAATTTTGTTATTGATTTTTTCTGACCATTTTCTTTTGTTTCACTTTCTTTCATAAGGACAGCGAAGGGAAATTTCCAGAAACTATTACTAAGGGAAAAAGACGCAAAAGAATCGATGATTTTACAAAACTTTAACTCACCGGAACATATGTTGCAGACAATGCGCAATGGATCAGCCCCCCATGTAACGCATCAGAGAGATGGTGGTTTTGATAATCATGCAGCTGATGAGGTATTTTTTACAGAGCGGGAGCTTGAAGCAAAATACATGGATTTTGAAATAAACCGCCATGCAGTTTTTGTTACAAATGGTGTGACAAATAGAGGACGAATACGCCAGGAGGGTGACTCGGATTCGTGTAGTTCCCGATTTCGTCGAATATCAAAAGTTTCTCCTGGTAGGATTAGTATTAATGATGCATCCTCAGAAATACTAAAAGAGAGGTGCATATCTTTCCAAAACCACGCAGAGGATGTGGTACAGTCTTTTGGAAAAGTGGTTGAGGATGCGATGCTAATAAGACGCACAGGAAGGAAGTGGATGGCAAAAATTGGAAAGAGGCGCCTATCGCATCCGCATGAGAGTGACACCTGTAGCAGTCAACAAGCTGCCGTTCAAGTCAACCAGCCAGTTTCATCCATAAGCAGGAAAAATCTTTCCTTTAGAGACGACCAGCGAATCTCATATAGTAGCAGCCAACGAGGTTCTTATACAAGCAATCCAAGGAGCTCATATTCAGGTAGCCAACAAGGTTCATTTGCAGTAAGCCAACAAGGCTCTTTAAAAACGGGGAATCACGATCCTTTACACAGTGTTATATTAGAAATGCAAGACGAAGAGTCGCAATCCAGTGACAACAATTCACTTAATTAAACATAGGCTTTTTATTGTACATGTTGTTAAAATCTATTTTATTTCAAACATTTTTGTCCTTGATCAATAAGACAGTCGTCAAGAGTTTACCAGTGTTTTAAATTTATACTAACCTTGTATTTACATAAATGTATGTTCATGTATTACAAAGAAGAGTATCAAGAAAAACCTGCTGTTTATTTTGACTGTTCCTTAAGGTAATATTTTATGCTTGCAGACTCTGCTGGAGGCAAGGGTGACTGCCTTCTTTGCTTGTAGAGGGAGGTAGGATAAAATTCCTTTTCAATGCAGGTAAATATTTTACTTTGCAATTCAGGTACGAATAGGGATTTGTAAAATTCAAAGAACGATGCTACTAAAACAAAATTTGATTTTCTTTGTCCAACGGTCTATTTAATGCCCAAGTTCATTTTTGTCATTGTATGTTTGTTATTATTTTATATGACCCCCCCCCCCCAAAAAAAAAAAATATGTATGGCATAATTAGAGAAAACAGTAAAATTGTTCTTTATTTGTTATGGACAGAAATCTTCCTTCATACCCACTTTGAGAATATATGCACTTAAAAGGCTCCTGTAAGGAACGTGCTGTAAAACCAGTTTTACGATATTTTAATGTCAAATTGTAACGTTTCTATGTACACTTATTTGACTCATTTTGAATATCCAACAAGCCGATAGTAATGACACAAGTTTAAAGGTTAAAATTGAAATTAATTTTTTTGGTCAAAACCTATTTCACTTCTACTACTAAAGAGCTAAAGTAACGAGGAGAGAAATTAAGCCTCGCAATGATGTCGTTGTCAGCAAGACGTGAAACAGTTGGCTTAATCTCTGCAGAGACAACAGCGGAACAAGAAGATCCAAAAGGAGGTAAAAGAGGGGGAAATGAAACGCTGCAGAAAGAATATTCTTATTTCTTCTGTTATTTGCAGTCTGTAACCTTATCTGACAATGATGCTCTTCTTCCAGAAACTTTATAATAAGTTAAAATTGTTTCCCGTTGGCTTTGTCTCTCGTCTGAAAAATTGGCTTTCAAAAAAAATTAACCGTAGATTCCTCCCACCCCATTTCCTTCGAACGTACCAAAAGAACACATTGTGTTTGTCAGCTCATCTGCCTGTTGGTGTGTTAACAACTGCAGGTCTGTAAATATTCATATATTCCTGAGTATTGCAAATGATTAAATCTTTGGCATTCCCTGAAAGTAACGCCACAATTATTACCCTTCGTTATATTCTTACCACTTCGATAAGTGCTCAAGCCAGAGTAACGTTGTTTATTACATTACAACATTGATAAAACAAGACTGAGAAGCAAAGCAGATTTTACCAACTTTAAACTTGTTTTTTATCTGCATCAGCATACCCAAATTGTAAGGCAAGAAACTTCCTTATTTACAGTAACCGCCGTAAACAAGCTAGCAACGTAAGTCTCTTGTTTCCCTCTCAACTACAACTTTCAGGGTACGCACTGGGTTGTCACTCTTTGATATGACCATACATTTCGTCAATGTGCAATTAACACTCCGACCTTTCTTCTCACTCTCTTGATACTACAACATCCACAAGCCTCTGAAGATTTTCTTGCGACTCTGCCATGAGTACCGTGTCATCGGCATATCTATGTTCGTAATGTAATGTCAACCGACGTGAAAACCTCGCTACTTTTCTAGATGTCCCAAAATTATACTGCTTCAAAAATCGAACAAGTCTGGTGACATTGCATATCCTTGCCTTACATCCCCATCCACTCTTGTGTATCCACTCCGTTCTCCTCCAATGCGCACTCGGGCTGACTGCTCCCAATAAAGGTTTTCCAAAAGATTAAAGACTTTTTCACATATGTCCAGCTTGCCTAGGTCTTCAAAGAGGTGCACATGATGTACCTTATAGATAGCCTTAGCATAGTCTACAAAGCATATGTACACATTGCCAAACACTCCATCTTTTTCTGTAACACATAAATCCATATGTGCACTTTCTAAATTAATATTCCCTAAACATTTGAGCTGCTTCACCGATGTTGCTAACAGAACCGTATCATCTGCATGACGAGGGTTGTTAATATTGTTCCCCCCGACAACAAGCCCCACCATTTTTCAGGCAACAGGTCTGCCAGTGGCAAAGGTCATGGATTCATGGGGTCGTAGGTCATCCGGTTCATCACCGAGTTAACGCTAAATCCACGGTTGGTTGTTGCTCGTGACCTTGACCAGGGACCCAAACCAAGTGATACCAGCTGGATTAACTGGATCTGCAGCTCTTTAAAGGGCAAGTGCAACTATTCCAGGGAGAGACATCCCTCCTGCTATTCTTCTTGATGCCGACCTTCAAAAAGGCAAAACACAACTGAATTTAGATTAAATGTTATTAAAGAAAGACTTGAGTCAACAGTACTACCTTCAGTCAGGCATTCAAAAGTCGATAGGTGAACAACAGCAAGAAGATTATCATAATTAAATATAAGGTGTCCAAAAATCAAATCAAATTTGCACAAGAGGGCTAAATTACGACTACGCATTGGAACAGAAGTTATTGAAATGGGTGATAATTTGCCGCAAGGCAAATTAACTTGTGTCTATGATACTCTCTATGAAAAAAAGAAGCTTTTATCTACAACGAAACAGCTGACCCTAATGATAAATCAAAGCTCAATAAAAGGAAATCATTGTGTAAAATTTACACAAAATCCAATATCATATCATGGAGGCAAAAGCTACCAGTTACCCAAAAAGATCTAACCAAGTGATTTTTAAGTTACTTGCGTGTATCATTGGAATGAAATGACTTCACATCTATCTTGAGTACGTGCTTGCGTCATTAATAAAACTCGTGTTTGGTTTTCTTATTTAAACAACGCCAGCAATAGATCAAGTACCAAAAGCATGTATTACCTCAAGGTCAACAGTTTGTGGAAAACCTTGAGTTTTGGTTTGTTTAACGGCCTTAGTAGATGAAACAAAGCTCTTTGTTGTGTTTTTGAACAGTAGTGCGTGCAGTATAAAAAAATTGAAGGTAAAATATGCTACTGTTTTAACATAAAGTTTACAAACTTAACGCATTGTGAAGTGTGACTGTAGTGGCTATGATACCAGCCTATTTCTTCAATATTTCTGGCGTTTGTAAACCAATAAATCCAAAACATAAACTTCAACTCACCTATGATTTGAGATAAAGGTACCAGTCGAAAATAAGGCTAACCTCAGTGAACTGGACATGATTAAACAGTTGACAATAATTCCTCATCTTTCTTGTTTGGCCAGCAGCTTCTTAAGAGCTTCTTAAAATCAAAGGCTGCTCCTGCTATTGGTCGTTGTCCAATAAGCAATAAACATTTTCATACTATGTAATTTTAATAAAATATTTAAATGTTATAAAGTATAATATCATAGCTCATATTAGCCGTCAAACAGGGGAAGTCCAATGGTATCTATTTTCAGTGTGTTTATTCATACCCGGTACGCACTAAGAATGGTACTCATCAGATCTGTTGATGGCATTTACTATATCGTTGTTTTGAACAGTTTCGCCATTTAAGTTCAATTAACCACAATGCAGATAAGGCAAAATCATTTCTGCCATTCCTACGCTGCCTACAACATATTTGAAAATACATTCATCTGATTTTTGGAGAGCAGTGATTGGGTGATGCTGGCTAAATTTGGGCAAGAATATATTTTCCCCTCCTATGCAGTAACAATCACACATAACTGACAGAAATTGCAGCTTACTTTGAAATCAAATACTTGAAGTCAAAGTTACAAGTTTTTGTTTCTGTGGTTATACTGAGGACAGACTTTCTACTTATTGATAAAACAATTCTTTTTTGAGATCAGAGAGTTTTTTTTCCAAAACTACCAATTCACCTTTAAACAAAACGAGGACTCCATATCTTCTCATCAGTGGATTAGAGTTTACGCTACCAACTTGCTCCGTTAGGCCTATTGCTATTAGAAAGATCAATGATTAATACACTTTGTTGTCCTAAATTTCACCCGTTTTCACGGTACATTTGGGAAGTAAACTTGGAAGTTACACGTCTTGGACCAGACAGGCCAGAACTCGTGAGGTCTCAATCTTTCTTTTCGTCACAGAAATTCTCGATTAGCACGAAGTATGATTAGGTAACGGGATGCAGTCAGACTCCGAACATTTGTATTTGCCCTGCTTTCTGTTCGGCGAGTGTAATGGTTAGAAAGTTTGGACCGCAAAAAGTGTCAGTGACTGGAAACATTTCCCTGATCAGCATTCTCAATCAGCTTGAGTAAAAAATCTTTATTTTGTGAAATTTTGTTTTGGTATTTTTAAGTGCGTGATGTCTAAACCGAACACTCTCTATGTAATGGAACATGAAGTTAATAAAAATTGCTTAGTTTTATTGAAGATGTCAATAAACATACACTGTACATATCGATGGCGTCATTATTCTGACATGCCTTATTAATAAAAGTTATGATACCATGCCACTGTACTAGATATACCCTTGATCAGGAAAGAATTCTTTCCAGGGTAAAATAATTTTAAAAGATTAAATTTTTGTCCCACAATCTTTGTGTTTTTACTCCTTCAGTCAGGAAAAACTTTCTCAGGTTTACTAAACCATAGATATTTTATCAGTACTTTTAACTTGTTACAAAACTGACTTCTTACACTTTTCCTTAACTGCACGCCCTATTGTAACCATCCCTGCAAAGCAAAGTAACTAGACTTATAAAGTGTAATTTTACATTAACACAAAACTATATTTCATCAGATATGTCTGGAAGGGATGGAAGAAGGAAAGAGAAAACGAAGATGGCCGTGCAAACGCTGACATAACATTGTTTACATTTGGTCACAGTTGGCTTCAGACCAACTTAATATTGTAACGAAAGACCGGAATCCATGGGGAAAACATTCACATGTTAGTGCGCAATCTGGTTTAACAGGAGACAGTGTCACATAAAGATATCTCATCAAACAAAATCCTCAGGGTTTGGAGCACCTTCATAAAATGTTTTGTTTTGCTTTATTATTCTTGACAAGTTTCAGAATTTCCATTTGATTGGAAAAGACCTAGAAAGACAAGAAATAAGGTAGTGAACACATTAGTAACTCGAATAAACACAGAAAGAACTCGATAAGCAGCTACACGCACATGTTTCTGATTTACTGAGAATCAAAAGAAAAAAGCAACAACTCAACGGTGTTTTCGAACTTCGATTTGCAGAGTTGATTTGGGGTTTTATTTTACACTTATTTGTATGTTTCTTAACAGTTGACCTGGATAGGAACAGCGTCACATTTTGGGTCTAAGTAAAATTTTTTAAAAGGGCAAAAGTATATAGTACCAGTTGAGAGATCACTCTGACAAAATAAGAAGGGTTCGTAACTTCTTGATTCTACTTTGGATAGCATAATTTATCGATCACGGAAAGCATTGGTACAGATATGAAAACAACAAAAATTAACATCAAAGCCACTACTTGGTTTTATGAAGCTTATATATTGCGTAAAATCATGATATTCTCGCAAGATAAAAGCTATGAAGGTGGTTAACCAATACCATTCTTTCTTCTATTTGGTGTCATTTTCCAATCGTCACTTTTCTGCTATCAATAAGGTAAAAAATTGGTGGATCGATATTGAATTTATCTCCTGTTCTCAGAATTTCTTTGGCATTTCTTCGCTTCATACATAATTTTCGAAGTTGGTTTTGTATCCAACATTGTCTTAGATTTTAAATTTATTTTATTGAAAAGATTTTGCCAACAAAAATGTACGCATTTGGAACTCCAGAAACTTATTTATACGTCAAAAAAAACCCAGGATAACATTGTGCCCGTGTTGTTGAATCAATTTGAATACAGAGATCTGGAAAGGACGCAGTAAACTTTTTTTGTTCAGTGACTCATTGATCTACCTGCTTCAACCCGACGAATCAATTGTTCCCTTAACAAAACTCTATTTTAGTAAAATGTCGAACCTGCTCTTACCCTTTCCCCCTGATGTGGATTACTTGACTTCTTTGATCGAACAAAGAAGATTTAGAATTGGTTTCTACTGTTTTTTAATGTTCATAAAAACTACAATTTGATACTTTTTATGGTAGAATTACAGTGTGTAGGAATTCAGAGCAGAGAGAAGATAAAGGAGGTAAGTTCGTTGAATTGTTGAAAATCTTGATGTAAAATTTACAAAGTGTGTCGAGAACAAAATTGAAAATATGTTTGCACGTCTATGTTACTGTTTTCTATTACGCGAAAAGTAATTGATGGAAACGCAATTCATCCAAGCATGGTATGACCTTTTGAAATTGGAATTTCAACAATGAATTTAAGTATGTAAAATAAAATGAGTCTAGTTTTCGAAAAAACTTTGTACTCTGTCTCTGTCTCTCTGTCTCTCTCTGTGTCTCTCTCTCTGTGTCTCTCTGTCTCTCTCTCTCTCTCTCTCTCTGTCTCTCTCTCTCTCTCTCTGTCTCTCTCTCTCTCTCTCTCTCTCTCTCTCTCTCTCTCTCTCTCTCTCTCTCTCTCTCTCTCTCTCTTTCTCTCTCTCTCTCTCTCTCTCTCTCTCTCTCTCTCTCTCTCTCTCTCTCTCTCTGTCTCTCTGTCTCTCTCTCTCTCTCTCTCTCTGTCTCTCTCTCTCTGTCTCTGTCTCTCTGTGTGTGTGTCTCTCTCTCTGTCTCTCTCTGCGTGTCTCTCTCTGTCTCTCTCTGCGTGTCTCTCTCTGTCTCTCGCTGTCTCTGTCCCTCTCTCTGTATCTCTCTCTTTGTGTGTCTGTGTGTGTGTCTCTCTCTCCCTCCCTCCCTCCCTCTCTTTCTTTCTCCCTTTTTCTCTTTCCCTCTGAAACGAACAAACGAATGAACGAACGAAGCATGTGGTCGGTACTCGTAATATCAGTTTGAAACTCATTTTAACTGAAGGAAAGTTTACCAGTTTTCTTCTCATGAATATTCTTTTACCTATTTACATTTTATCTCAGTTAATTTCAATACGTTTAGGGTTTAGAACACTTATTCAATTACTATATGTCTATCTAATTATCTGAATGTTTGTTAACCGTATACACACATGCTGTCACCGGTAGCCACCAACACCGATTTTAAGTAGCCTCGCAATTACCCTTTTCCTTGAACACAACATAATTCCCGATTCCCTAAATCACCCATTCAAAATTTTGCATCTTATTTCCTTTTTATCGACACATTTTGGAGACTGTTGCAAAGCTATTATGCCTTGCATTTTACCTTACCCTCGTATTTCATTGAAGATTATGATCTATTTCTCACCATTACTATTACACTGATATTTAGAAGGAGTTCACTTCACTCAAATTCACTTGCTCCTTAAAAATGCATATTTTGATCTGCTGTCAAATCCAGTTATCTCTAAAATGGATGAAATGAATGAAGTTGATTTAGTAATGTTTTTTTTCTGGTGACACTGGTGGTTTTTTTCTTCGCCAGGGCTAAATTTTTTTAGAAAATATGGGATCTGTTGTGGGTTAAGTCTTTCCAAGTTCAGCTTTACCGTGTCCAGCCTTTTCTATCATCAGAATAGTATCAGAATAAGCGAGAGTAATGATTAAGTGGAGGAAACTTAAAAATAAGAAAAACAGTCCGTTTTTTTCCATGGTGAATGTCAGATTACTTTTCGATTTGTTGGTAGCCTGTATAAAGGTCAATGCGAAAGTAGCTGTGACTGAGGATATTCTCGCCGCCTTATCCCGATTAAGCTGAGTGACCTTTCTATGGTCCCACAGTATAATTTAGAATCCCACAATTTCGCCTGTCTTCACAAAGTCTGGTGGGCTTCCCATCTGATATTAAGGAATTTTATTTAACTTGAATCACGCTCTACCAATCTCTGATTGGCGCACTTTTCTTGAGTGACAAAATTATTCTTTCAGGCTTTCTTTCAGCAATCTGAAAGCTATAAAGAACTTTATACGATCCAGCCTAGGCTGTATATTCTCCCATTCTTAACTACTGAAAACAAAATTGGAAGAACAGTCACTTTTAAGGATATTATTAATATATTTGCTAAGATAAAACCTTGTAAGGCACCTTTTAGTTTAATTTTACCTTCGTATTGTTATTTTTCTACACTTATGTATATGCTCATAATTAAAGTACTTGCAATAATTTAAGCTTTATTGAGTCTAGTACTAAACAACTTCGAAACTTGCCAGTGCTCGGCTGCTGCAACTGTCACAGGCAAAGTGCAAAATATTCTCAGTGGTGTCCAGAAATTGTAGAAATTTCTTCAAAGTTAAATTTTGCTAATTCGTTCATAAGAGCATGTGAAAAAGCTACTCTCTTCTCCGAACCCCCGAACCCTTTCCATCACCACATTTGTAGTATGCAAGGTTTTCAAGTGCGAAACCTCTTCTTTAAGAACAACCGGGCTTATATGCCTGAATATTCTCATCTGAAACAATCCGGTCAATGTATGTCTGGCTACCTTTGGAGACTGCGACCAATTGTCGTTTATTTCCCATTTTGGCCGGAAATTTTTTATGTGACTGAGAACGGGAAAAGATTACTGTGACAACCCCGTCCCCCCATTATTTCAATTGAAAAAGGGAAAGACGTGACAGTTTCTATTGTCATCAGAGAATGGATCATCTTTCTTATTTCGGGTCGTTGTTAAAAGATTAAAATAATATTACATAATTCGTGTCAAAAAAGGTGGCTTCAGAGAGTAGGAGAGAGAGAGAGAGAAAGAGAGAGAGAGAGAGGGAGAGAGGGAGAGAGGGAGAGAGACAGACACAGAGAGAGAGAGAGACAGAGAGAGACAGACAGAGACAGAGACAGAGAGAGACAGACAGACAGAGACAGAGAGAGAGACAGAAAGAGAGAGACAGAGAGAGACAGACAGACACAGACAGACAGACAGAACCAGAAAGAGAGA
>RDPX01000277.1:237362-311289 GCA_003991215.1 Morbakka virulenta
CCGTGAACAACAAATAACAACGGTATGGTCAAATAACAAAGTTAATTGCTATAAAGTTTACTCTACTTCCGTGAACAACAAATAACAACGGAGTTGTGAAATCCTGATTCCAACGATCAACTCCTCGACCATAAAGTGTACATCAAAATAAAACGTGACTCCTACGAAAAAATCATGATCGCCCCACAACTCAAAATTCCCTCCCGTCCCAATCTCTCACCACGTGCCCGCCCAAAAAACCGCCATCCAGAACAAAGGAATCAGAAACTCACATTCAATAACAATAACAATAACAATACAATCATACAATATCACACTAATTGTAGCAGATATTTTTCATTTGTTTACACTATTTCTGAGATAATATTTTATTGAAGAATTCTACTCCAAGAAAACAGAGTTCCCTAATTTTTCCTCTATTCAATTTATTTTATTACAAAACACTCAGCAATCTTCTACTTATAATCCTGAAATCCAAAAATTCAGTTGTGTCTAACTAGAATCAAAGGTGTAATGGATTAAACCTCTAATTACCAATATCATACATTACGTGTTTCCTAAATTAAAGGCATTCAGCACAGTTTGTACTAACAACAGAAATTTGCAAGCTTGCTTAGTAATAGCATCGTACGTGCTTGGCAAAAATACGTTCTGAGGGCTTTCCAACATTAACAATTAGCTTATTAGTGTCTTCTTGGATCCGAATTATGTTTTTGTAGGAAATTTTACCTGTAGCTTTTAACACACAACTTCTTATTAATGTTGTTATATTACGCCATGAATTTTACCATTCCTCTTGTTATATTTATCAATTTGGTTGCTGTTATTATTGTTGCTACTGGAAACCACACAAATGGCAAATGCCACAGACCAGGCAAACAACGGAAATAGCTTTATATTCGTTATTAGTCATTTTAAATTTATAATTTCACAGGGTATTTTGAAGTAAGCAGACTCAGGTTTTAGAGCTTACATTTACATTTATAGAAAATAAAAATTAGTATAATTCAAATTGCAGTAAGTACAATACAATAAATAGTTAAAGACACTGTCATAAGTATTAGAACAGTGGAGAACCTTAAAAAACCAACGAGTTAGAATACTCGCCACTCTTTCAGCCAAATATAGCGCTATTCTTTAATAAAGTATGTATAAAAATATCTTGGGCGTTTTCTTGCCTTCAAAAAGAGCTTTCATTATTTTATTTATTTTCTCAGACTACAAAGACATTTTTGAAGCACTCTTTTTTTTGTGTGTATTGTTGCCAGCATATAATGCTGAGGTGGGAAAAACCCCGTTTCTTCTTTCTTTCTTTTTCGATTTGTTTTTTTCCCAGTTTATTACAAGTGTTTGCTTACTGATGACAAAAATCTGATGAATCAAATGTTACACAACAGCGCATACTCATATTTTGTTGCACTGAGTGAGTGTTAGTGATCCAATTATTACAAGGGGTTTTTAAAACAAAAATTGTCAGATCCGTAAGTGCAGCAAAATATTTTACAATCACGATCAATGGAAAAAGTAGTAAAAACCAACAAAAAATTGAATTTATTTTTGCGCGTTAAATTAATCGCAACTGAAAAATTAAAGATCACCTGCTTGATTTGATGGAATAAAGAACAGATCTGTAAAAGAGATACCAGACTTATTGATTTTTTCTTTACGTGAAAATGGCAATGATTGATAAGACAATGTTTCTTAGTGCTTTGATGGAGCACGCATTATGAGCGGAGAGACAAGTGCCTTTAGAAAAGTTTTTCAGATACATGTAACCGCTTAATTGTATATATTCGCTGCTATTGCCACACGTGCTCGTTACCATTGCGGTTTTAAACAATAAAAAAGACTGTCTAAAATTAAGAAATATCATAAAGATGCAAAGTGGAGCTCGGCCATAAAGAATTTTAGATTCTTGTCAGTCACATCACTTTGACTGTGTCAAAATTTTTATTAGTAAGATAAAGTAAATAATTAAGTGTTTTAATGAAAGAAGAACAGCAAGGCCAGTTAAAAGTGAGCACAGAATAACTTTGAACGGATTGTATAAAGCATTCAGCACGGGATTTTTTGTCATTAAATAAATTCTTATGCAAAGTTTTGGAGACTGCGAACATACCAATCATATGTTACAATTTGAAACTAATAAATTTGTAATGTTTTTGAAGTCATAAATGAGTGGCGCCGAAGTGTAGGGGTATGCGGAACATATTTTCTTTGCCAAAAATTTCGGGAGATTTGCGGGCTCTAGAAGCGAAATATAGATAGGAGAAAGGCCGCAGATATTAAAACATATGAAAAGTTGACAATCTACGTTCATGTTGTAACATATGTAATTTTGGATATAGTTTTTTCAAAGATAACAAGTCGGTTGATCCAGCAACAATCCGAGCTGTTGACAGTTTACCAGTTTCTGAGAACACCGCGGAAGTCAAACTTTCTCTTCGAATATGCTAAAGTAACGCAATGTTCATATCTGACAATGAAGAGATTCAAAGTGACATTACTGCATCATTGCAAAAGTTGTTAGGAAAAGTAGCTCCCTTTAAATGAGGAACATCTTGTACCTTTGAAACCTTAACAGTAGGTCGTAGTAGTGAAAAAGTGATGTCAGATTGGGTGCAGGTTTGTGAGACAGGTTTTTTTTGTTGATAGGGAACTAAGAGAAATTGTCGCTATCATATTCGAATAGAACATAATCGCCCGAAGTCTCAAAGTTAGGAAAACGACACTGATTCAAACAGTCGACACCGGTTAGAAATCAATGACGGAGAAGATGATGAAATGCCAACATTTTTTGTTTAGGTGCCTTACAATCCCCACTTATTTACCGTTATCAGAAAGAATGGCTTAGCTATCACTGCCACTAGACCGAATTTCCAAAGGCCCATCACAAGTGTCAGTGCGAAATACAAGTGCCTCGTCTCTGGCCTTTCACATTTGAAGGTGACTCACGCATTTCTTAATTAGTAAGGGGAGAGAGATCGAGATTATTAAATCGACCTCGATAACTTTTATTTGTCCCATCAAAACAAAAGAAGCTAGAGAACCCCTGAGAATAACATCATCAATGTTGGAAATGACAATGGCAGTGATAAAGATTATGTAGATATTATGTTGTGTCCGGAGGAGATTCCAGCACCAGAGAAAGCACCTGAACAAACAGAGCCAACGAAAACTGGACAGGCCATCCAAAAAGAAGACACAATTATGAATGAAACTCTTAAACGTTTACGTGGAAAAGGAAGAAACTATTTCAACTTCTCTTTGGCAAACTTACTAACGAATCTGGGACAATTGGACTGACGTGCTAACTCGATTGTAGGCGTTTTAGTCACTTACTTGTATTTTAGTGATCTTGACCTTGTTGGAAATAAGAACCAGAAATATACGTCAATCTTCGATAAACCAACATTTTTCATGGTAGATTCATCAAAACAAGGTAGCACTGTCAGTAATACTGCAAAATATGTTTATTCAACAATAACAGCATAAGTTAAACGGAGTTCATTTTGGCGCACTGAGTTGAAATGAAACACGAAAACAAAGAGATCCTGTGCACCAACAATATATTTGTGATTCCGTCCGCAGACATTTACCAAAACTGAAGCTGGCAAATGATTTAATGCAGTACATATTGTAAAAATTAAGGAAAGAAAATTTTGACATACTTGGTTCTTTTTAAGCGAAAAGTCATTGAAAAATAAAGAGTGTTCTTGAACAACATACTTTAAATGTAGAAAGTTTCGTCCGGATGAAGCCACTCGCGATATTTTTTAGTTAGCGGACATAAACTTTCGCGGATGAGAAGTTTAATTTTTTTTGTATGCATAAGCTTTTGCGGGGAGCAAATTTTGAAATATTTCGCGTGTATAAACATTCGCGGATCAGCAATAAATTTAAAAAGTTATAGGTTAGTTATATTTGTTCTTCAGAAAGGAAAACAATACTATTTGATTCTCATGAAAACAAATTAACGTATCTTTCAAAAGTATGGAAATAAATACAACAAAATACTTGTAAAGCAATAAAGCAACCAGTCAGTTTCTGTCAATAAACATCAAGAATATTAAACGGTTAAACAATAAGGTTTTTCAAAGATCCTCTTCATAGAACAAAAGCAGAGTCAAAAGTACTACGGCTACCGTGCTGTAGCTAACTATTCTTTATCGTCACTTTCATCATCACTTTTATCGTTTGGACCTATAACGGCGAGGTCTTCACTACTCAAGCATGCAATGGCTGTCATGCGTAAGACGTTCATTTTAAAAGCGTCTTCATCATTAGAACTGAATTAAACATGTATTTTTTGCTTTATTATAGTAAAAATATTGCTAAAAACAAATTTCAAATTTTTTGTTTTCTTCCACGACCATAAAAATTTTGCGGATATGACCTTTTTTGGAATTTTTTGTGGACATTAACTTTCTCGGATGACCTGTTTTCAAATATATCGCGGACATAAACTTTCGCGGATCGAGGACTTCAGAATTTTTCGCGGGACAAACTTTCGTGGGTTTGACCGAAATGCGCGAAATCCACGAAAGTTTCTGTCCGCAAAAGTTTCTACGTTTTAAGTATCTTGCAAGGTAAAACACTCCTTGTTAGTGACATTTAATGACCTAATTTAATGCGTGGATTGCCTTTTCTGTTGCAAAAAGGCAGGGAATTTTTCAGTCTAATCTTCTGCGTGGTTTAACATAATTTCCTTAAAGTATCAGCGCTGTTTTCCCTCATAGATTTCTGATTATCCCTTATTTTTCTCGACGGTGCATAAAATTATAACATTTTACCTGGTATTAAAAAACGAAAGCAAAAAATTTTCCCTTTTGCACCAAAAGTTCGCAGAGTTTTTTCCTTACTTGTGCTAATCGACCTTTCATCCTTGCATGCTCTTATTCGTCCTCTTCAATCAAAGTCTGGGTATATTTTTTCAAAAAAATAATATGCAGGGAAAAAAAATTGAAGAGCGAAGAAAAACAAATTTTGTTCCATTTTTAGAACGTTGTATTTCTAGTTACTTGTAACCCAATTACCAAGGAAAGAAGGGAAGTTTTCCCAAGGCATGCAATAAAGTCTTCTCCATTTTATTTTCTCTTAGAAATTCTCATGGTTGGAAAAACAAACTGGGGACAAATATCTTTAAATATAATTCACATTAAATGTAACCAATGTTTGTCAGGTTCCGGTTTGCCTACTTCTTGAGATTTCTACTATTTACCTACTCTTTTGCTATTTTTCCATTTTGTAGCTCCATACTCCTATCACAAAATAATAATAACTGTTGTTTAGCGTTATAAGGTGGAGAAGAGAAAGCCCAGGTTAACTGAATAGATAACATCACAAATATAGGTTTTATCGTTGAAATCCGCAAGCCAATGAATATGGCCAGCTTGGTTATTCATTGTATTTTTTTTCTGAAAGGTCGTACGATAATGGTGCTGATGCAGATCTAAAAAGGTGGCCATGTATAATATTTTTGTCATCCCCTTCCCCCCCTGTTGCTTGTATGTGGCTGCAAGCAATCAACAAATGCCTTTTTTTCTTCATGCGATAATTCAAAGCACATACTAGTCATGATAAACCCTTAACTCATTTAAAAACAGGTGGTTTTAGAATGTGATCCTTTCCATATTATTGTTATGGATGGCTATAAGATTAAGAGAAAAGAAGAGCATACACACTCAAGTATCCTAAAACCCAAATTTGTATACCAAAGATATGGTTTAAGCATGACCACCTCAGCTATGTGCTTCTGCCTTCCATAAATTCAAATTTTCAATTTTTTTTTTTTTTTTTTTTTTTTTTTTTTTTTTTTTTTTTATCTTTTTTTTCCCCCCAACTTTGCCCTCACCAGTTCCTCCTCCCGGGCATTTTTTTTTTCCAGTGGGGATTTTTTTGGGCGATTGCCTTTCTTTCCGCCCCCAACCGCTTTTTTTTTTTCCAAACTTCTCAATTCTTCTCCCCCGACCGCGGGATNCCGGATGCCCTTCCTGACGCCAACCAATGGCTTTTTCTTTTCGCAAAGTTCCAAATTCTCCTCGACAGCTCGGGGAATCGAACCCGGAACTCTTGGTTACTGTGCAGTGCACTAACCATTAAGCCACGGCTCCTCAAATTCAAATTTTCAATAAGTGGTTTAAATAGTAAATAATTTTTATTTTACCATTTTTTACTTTCATTTCTGTTATCTTTTTCTTTTCTATTACATTCGAAATTCACTTTTTTAATTTTCTTATTCTTAACACCCTCAAATTCGACGCAATTTCACTTTCTGTAATGCTGTAAATGTACTTTCCTTCAAATTAGTGCTCAATGACTTTGGGTCCGGATGGAAAGTTATTGAAACAAGCTCCCTTCCGAAATTAAAAATAAATCATCGATACTGACATCTTCCTTCCGTGGTTACGCTGTGACGGAAAAATCATGACCAAGAATACAAACACGTAACTCTCGCTATGGTTTGTCAATAGTAGTTAAATACTATTTGGGTAACCATATACGTGTGACCCCTTGTAATGGCAAGAGACAAAAGAAATTGTCATGAAAGAAAATTACTCCGGGAACGGGAAACCATTGGTTATGAAATAAGAAAAATATTAAAATTGAAAGTACGCTTTTATATCCTCAATTCCAAACATAACAATACCGACTCCTCTTAAGATTTTAATTGTCAATTACTTTTGGTTGAATCACACAAGGAACTTTGATCGGTTCAGAGAACAACAGTCTATTTATTGTATAAGGCGTATTGGGCAAAGAGACTTGCTAAAACTTGATATATTAAATGCGAAGAAAGTGGAAAATAACCAGTAAAGGAAAGTTGGAGATGAAAATTTTATCATGATTTAAAAAAGAGAAAATAGTTGCCTGATAGTTAAATATATAGGAATAGAAACAGATCTACCGAAAATAATAGGAAAGAAACAAACCCTTACCCTGCTTAAAAAAGAATTTGATCCAAAAACAAATTTCGGTTTTCTAAAGGACCAGTTTTAAGTCTTGTTATTTGCAAAAGCAAAATTTGTCTTTTAAAATTACTCAATATACAAATTCAGGTGAACTTAAGAGATGATTTTCTTGACAATTAGAAATATCTCTTGATGAAAATACAAATAGGGTCTGTTTAGGAGTGAGAAACTGTTGCAAAAACAGTGAAATATACTCCCATTTGTTAGTCCAGTAAATCTCATAACGACATGACATTTCATATCATGTAAAGGACTTGATCAAATACGTAGTGCAATATAGCTCTAGCTAAGTATGATAAGTCTTTTGCAATTGTGTGCAGTTTTTTGGGCAGAACGTTTTGGTTTAGTGCAAGATTGACGAATGAGGTGGATCAGAGTACAAATTTGGACTCGACGTATATTTCCACAGTGGAAGAAATAGCTCTCGAAAAATATACTAAATTTGAAAATGACGTTATTGACAAGGAAAACAGTGTTTTACCGCTACTAAGCGCTAGTCTCTAAGAGTTTATCTCCATGCACCTTGAAAGGTGTTATTAATGTATCTCTTAATCTAAACGCTAACGTGAGAGTTTAACTGTTGTAAGTACGTAAGTACAACAAAAAGTAGGAACAGGTGGCGTCCTCTTGGACAAGGACCTTGGGTTTTAAGTGAAAGCCAGAAATCAATGCAGAAAGTTGTTAAATATTTTTGGTGCCTGCTAGGAAGAACACGTTGGGATTTTTTCTAGTCGGATATGGAACAACTGTGCTAAAGATAATTTTTTCCCCTTATCTCTTGCACCAATACTGACAATTTTTATTTTTCTTTCTTTTCCTTCAGGTGATGGTACATACAACGTGAACTTTATTCCAGAAATGAACGGAAAACATGTTTTGCACATATCTATTCAAGATAAGCCAATTAAGGACAGCCCTTTTGTTGTCATGGTGATAAACAGACGAGAATATAGTGAAGTCGGCTCAAGTATCATGAAGTTTGGCCAGTATGGTTCAAAGCGTAAAGAATTCAAATCTCCATTCGGTGTGGTTTGTGATCAAGATGGTTTTATCTACGTGGCTGACAGCTACAATCATCGTGTCCAAGTGTTTGGACCCAGAGGAGAGTTTGTAAATTCTTTTGGATCTCATGGAGACAGAAAGGGGGAATTTAACTGTCCCACAGATGTGGCTGTTGCTCCAAACGAAAAACTGGTGGTATGTGACAATGGGAATAATCGTATTCAAATTTTCACCAGGGCTGGGCAGTTCCTCATGAAATTTGGTCGTGAAGGTAGTAAAAATGGTCATTTTAAGTCCCCATGGGGTGTGGCTGTTTCTTTGGCTCATGAAGAAATCATAGTTGCTGATACTGACAACCATCGTATCCAAATATTTTCAAGCGATGGTAAGTTCGTCATGAAATTTGGTTCTCAGGGTGAAAGGGTGGGACAGTTCAGCTCACCCTGTTATCTGGCAGTAAATGTCGAAAACAATCATATTTTGGTTGCTGATTCAAAGAACCATCGCATCCAAATTTTTGATAGACGAGGAAAATTTCAACAGACATTTGGTGTACACGGGCAGAATGAAGGGCAGTTCAATCACCCTCGTGGTCTTTCTATAGACATTGCTGGGAATATTATTGTTTCAGATATGGGAAATCATCGTTTACAAGTATTAACTTACCGAGGAAAAGTGATAAAAACAATTGGTTCCGAAGGCAATGGAGATGGACAATTATCTTTCCCTGAAAGTGTTGCTGTCACACCAAATGGATACATTGTAGTTTCAGATCTTAGTAACAATAGGATACAAATATTTTAGATTTATATATATATATATATATGTTTACACTTAGCTTTCTAAACGCCTTGCAATGAATGTGAATCAGCTGCTCTAAAGATGGACCATTGTACCCTATTACCGCGCATATAAGCCCATGGGCTTTGAAAATTTTCTTACGTGAAGCACAAAAGAATATCAATAAACTACCTCCCCCAATAAAATAACCTCCCCCCCGGGCAGAATAGCATTAATAGACACATATTTTTCGACTAAGTACTAGCAGGGCATGGCATGGTTGGCCGTAGCCAAGCTACTTTGTGAATAGTATAACAATGAACAAACTGTTGAGCCACACATCTATAGCACGTGCACGTGAGGGGTGGGGTGGCTACTAGTGAACAAACAATAGAACAATAGAACAGGAGAGAAATTTTTTTTTACTCTCCGGCTCCAAAAAATCTCTCCCCATAAACAGGAAAAAGTTTTTTTTGAAAGTGTGACGAACTAACGAACTGACTAACTAACATACCTCAAATTAGCGGTTAAGCCTTCGGCCGACCAAAAATAAACATAATACAATAGAATAATACAATAGGTCCTCGTAATAAAAAAGTTATTCAGTGTCAATGTCTTCTTCATCCCTTTGCTCATCTGAACTAGGATCTGAGAACCCTTTTGTTTCAATTTCTCTGTCGTCACCACCATCACTTTGAGAAGCATCGTCATAGTCCATATCCATGGTTGACCTCTCCGATAGTTCTTCCTCCATAGCTAGCATCATTTCTTTTACTTCGAGTATAACGTTTATGGGAACTTCTTTGTTCAAAATGGTTTCTCTTAACCGTGAATGCAATACGTTTAAGTCCCCATTCCGTTCAATATAACCTCATTCTCTAAATCCTTTCATAATCAAATCTCCAGATACTTCTTTCCACGACTGGTCGACCCAACTAACAACCATTTCATGGGACTCTCTTCTCCGTTTCCCTGTTCCAGTTTACTCCACTTCACCGTTTTCGATCCATTCAGCCCATTTGTCTTTCATTAAATCTTTAAATAATTTATTCACACGTGTGTGAATAAATTATTGAAGTAATGGTGTCACACCACCATGAATATACTTGACTGCGGTATTCAATTCGTTCAGTTTTGAAAGAACGTTATCTTCCTCGTGTGACCTAGCCGTGTCCATAAGTAACAAAGTTTTGGTTTGTTTGAAGAAGCATCCAGGTCTTACCTCAGCAAGCTGGCCTACTGATTAACCATAATGTCCTGTCTCATTGTACCACCCTTAGTGCCTTCAATTACCATATTATTAGGGAATTTTTCTTCAGGGGCTTTCTTTAAATTTTTAAAAATTACCAACCGTGGAAGTTTAACAGCGGTGTAATTGTTACCTTGCTTTTTCACACCAGCAGTTAAGACAACAGTAAAAAGTAACTTTTAGTTACCCGTAGTTGCGACCTTTACAGTTTGTACTCCATTAAAATCAATGGTTATCGATCTGGGCACATCAAAATAACACGATGTCTCGTCCATATTGAGTATCATTTCGTAGTCTTTATAACAGTTTCTTATGTCTGAAAGGAACTGTTGTGCTTTCTCTGGAGCATCAGGTGGTACCTTTTGCCCAACACTAGTAACTCTGTGGTATTTCAAATTGTTTCTTTTCAGCATATTTTCCAGCCACCCATTTGAAGCTGTGAAAGTGTTACTCGGATCAGGGTAAAGTTTTGGAAATGTACTCCTTGCTTTTGTGCAGATCATCATCCCTGTAATTGTTTGCCGCTTGCTTCTTGTTTCTTTCACAATTTCAACGAGAGCCTCTTCAAGTAAAGGATACTTAGCTTTCTGGGGTCTAGTTTTTCGTTTAAATCTTGACTTATTACTTATTTTACGAATTTCCTTTTCAATGATATCACGCTGGTCTCTCGATCTACGAACATTCTTTCTATCGACAGAATAAGCTTTAGCTGTGGCAGAATCATTTCCACCATTTTCATTTAAAATCACTAAAACCTCCTTCTTTAAGCTCAACGGATAACTTCTACGATCCTCTGCCATTTTTCATTAACAGCAAATAAAACAGCCACAAATTAGAAAGCGATTTCAAAACACATTTCATTTTGAAAACATTCGAAATTATTTGAAAAACATTCCATTGGTGTTAGTAAATAACATTACATTTTACCAGAAAATCTTGGAAGATAGTGAGAACAACTTATGTTAAAACTTATACTGTTGCAGTTGAAAGTATTGTAACAGATCATCGTATTTTCAAAAAAGTTTGGTCACCTTTTATTGGAGAATGTTCAATGTTCAAACTGTGAAATTGAGCCAGAAAATCCCCACGATTAATACCCAATCAAAATGGTTAAAAAGGAAGTTGTCGTTGGTCATGTGTCTGCAGAAATTTCGAGATATTGCAGTTTGGTTTTGAATTCAGAAGGAGTAATCACAGGACCAAGAGAAAATAAGCGGGGTAACGGACTAGAAGTGCCATGCATGTATACATTGAAGGGTCCGAAAACTTTTTTTAAAAAGCTGAATTGGTAATTAAGGATATTGTATACAGGAAATAAAGTATTTCATAAAATAAAAATCTTTCATTTTCATTTGTCTAAAATGTTTTTTGCTCTCGTTTGTAAGCCCATGGGCCTATCAAAGACGTGGGCTTATGTGCGCGGTAATAGGGAATTTTATCGAGCAACGGTGAGGATAAATCTAAATTTACATAATTTCTAATCTTAAATTAACTGAATTTAAATAATATAGATATGGATGTACTTCAATTCCTAAATAAATTCGGGTTTCATTTTTTTGTTTCTTGTCAGTCCACTCTGTTTGTGAGTTATTTTTTTCAATTCATCATGACATCATTCCCAGTAGGCTATCAATACCATAAACCTGTATATAACGCATTCAATGAGTTTATTTTTCTCTGGTTAATAACACTTTACTATAAAGGACAATTTCCCAAACAAACCTTATCTAAATCTAAAAAACACTTGAGAGATTGGGATGGATGAGGGAAGTGACCTAATTAATAATTAAATCCAATAGGGACTTCTGTGGGAAATACACCGGGTTTCCTTTAATTATTAAACAGATTATTTTTAAAATTGAATATCATTGAATTAAAAAGTTCTTCTTATTTATGTAAAAGGTAAATAAACATTTTTTCATGTTTAACACAGAAGTAAAAAATCAGCCTGTATGTTTTTTAAAAACCAGATGAATTATACGTTAGGGAATTGAAAATGAAGGTATCTGTTACATAGCTAAAAAATAATTAAGTTATATTATAATTATAAAGTAAATAAGACTTTGAGAATAAATCACTGAAGGTAAGTCTGATAGAAGCATTACAGCCAAAAAAGATTTTTCCATGGACATAGAATCAACATGGGCTGAAACTCAGGCAAGGGTAACCTTGCTTATGAATTTGAAAAGGTCAACACTAAGTGTCCATGGTTGTAAAATGGTGATCACAGAGTTGGGCAAAGGAATTTACATTTGTTTTTTAAAAGCCACGAGATGATGATCCCTGTGAACTGCTCTTCTTGATACATAAGTAGCGATTATCTCATTAAATTAAAACTTGCTAGCTCTAACTCCCGTGTCAGGTCAGGCCAGTTCTTGCCCTGCTACTGGAAACATTTAATCCAGTACAACTTGTTGCATGGTCGGGTGATCGGCGACTAAACCGGTCCCACCACCAGTTTCCAACTGAGGAGGGTGGCTAGAAACCCAGAAGGAATAAAAACAAGACCTATCAAAGGGCGGATGAACTCTTTAGAGTCAACGGCCAGTTAGCTACAGATGGTGTCTCTATAAAAACAGCCTGCAGAAAGAATTTTGGGCCTCTACTGCGGATTTGTTTTGGCCTTCGTACACAGCCATGACAAAAACAAACAATGCATACAACACCGGCTTAAAGGCGAATATGGATCAAGCATCCACTGTGTCGCCCGGTAGGGGTTTGCTGAACACGCAGGGCAGCCCAGATCGTCATCATGCTACTGCATGCTACCACATAGCTATATGGAATGTTAGCACACTACAACAAGCAGGGAAGTTGGAAAGAAGTGGTGAGAGTAAAGATTAACATACTAGGATTGAGTGAAGTCAGATGGTTAGAATCAGGAAAAATCAATTTGAAGAACAACACCATATTCTTACACTCACAACCAGATAAAGAACAAATTCATGGTGTTGTAATCCTACTAGGACCAAACATAGCAGATTGTCTATCTGGCAACTGGGCTGTTTCCG
Source organism: Morbakka virulenta (assembly GCA_003991215.1). Lineage (NCBI taxonomy): Eukaryota > Metazoa > Cnidaria > Cubozoa > Carybdeida > Carukiidae > Morbakka > Morbakka virulenta. The sequence goes on from RDPX01000277.1 coordinate 250,376, forward strand.
ATCGAATAATTGTGGTTAAGTTGAAACGAAGCCCATTTAACACCACCATGAGTTAAGTATATGCACCAACATCCAATAGCAATGAGAATGACAGTGAAAACCTTTTTGCAGACCTGGGTAAAGCCATGGCACAATGCAAATCTCAAAAGATTGTGTTTGTCGTGGTTGACCTAAATGTTCAAGTTGGTGAAGGTAGTCAATCATATGTTGTAGGACCACATGGACTGGGCAAATGAAATGATCGTGGAGGTACCTAAATTCAGTGGTGTGAAGGATATAACCAGGTGATCACTAATACGTACTTTCAACATCATCACAGATGTCTATGGACATGGAGAAGCCCAAATGATTGCTTAAGGAACCAGATTGATTTCATAACAATCAATAAGAGATTCAGAAATGCTATCACACAAGCAAAGTGCTATCCAGGTGCAGATTGTAATAGTGATCATGCTCTATTAGTTGCTTCGGCCAAGCTGAAATTGAAGAAACTGAAAAGACCAAAGAATTTTGATACGGCGTGACCTAGACCAACTGAAATTCAATTATGTAAAAATGGCTTTACGATAAAAAGGTTAAACTTCATATAATAAAAGATAAAGAAAACAACAGAGCAGCAGATGGCCATGAACAAATTGTTCGACAATTAGTAAAGCTACTGAAGAAAGCATTCCTCCAATAACACAAAGAAAGAAGCAGGAATGGATGACGGACAAGATTTTAGACCTAATAGAAAAGCGTAGAACAGTAAAGAGATAGTCAGAAGAATATGACAGATTAAACAGGGAGGTGGGTATAAAATGTCGGTAAGTAAAGGAGTGTATGTGTATGTAACAGTGCGAAGAGCTAGAACCAATGGAGAAGACCAACCCACAGACGTTGCATGACATGGCACAAAGGGTAATCTCAAGTAAAAAGAGTGTTACACCCAGCTGCATTGAAGCAAAGGAGTGTATGTATATGAAATAGTGCGAAGGGCTAGAACCAATGGAGACGACCAACCCACAGACGTTGCATGACATGGCGCGACGGGTAATCTCAAGTAAAAAGAGTGTTACATCTAGCTGCATTTCTGCAAGGGATGGAAATATTTTGGATAATCAAGAGGAAAGGTTACATCGATGAAAAGAGTATATAGAAGATTTGTTTGCTGATACCAGAGGATAAATAAATGTTTTCCAGAGGCAAGGAAGCAGCCCGATTTTGAAAGTGGACATAGAAAAAGCTTTAAAGAACATGGAAAGAGGTAAAGCTGGGGGCCCGGATGGGATTGTGGCAGAAACAATCTTGGCACTAGAAGAGTTAAAAAGAAAGTCATTGAATTGGACAAATAGCAAGATTAGCAAATAAAATCTATGACGAAGGTCATTTTCCAGAGATAATGTGCAAATCTATCTTTATCACTCTGCCCAAGAAAACGGGGACTACGAAGTGTGAGTTTTTCAGAACAATCAGATTAATGAGCCAACTAACAAAGCTGATTCTTAGAGTTTTTCTAGGTAGGCTGCGGGGTCTAACAGTTGGAGAAGTATCAGAAGAACAGTATGGTTTCACAGCCGATAAGGGCACACGAAATGCCATCTTCGTACTGAAAATATTAGCAGAGAAAGCAGTTAGTATGCAAAAAGAAGTATATGTTTGTTTCATTGACTATTTGAAGCCCTTTGATCGAGTTACACAAGAGCCTTTGTTTGAAATCCTGGAAGCATAAGAACTGAATGGACAGGATAATGACCTGTTGAAAAACTTATACTGGGAACAAAAGGCAGCCGTGAAACCCAAAGGCGAAGTTAGTGAGTATGTCGAAATAAGGAGGGGAGTCGGACAGGGTTGTATACTATCCCCAAATCTGTTCTCACTTTACACAGAAATGATCATGGGAAACATTAAGGACATGAAAGGAATATCTATTGGTGGAATGAATGTTAACAATATGAGATGTGCAGATGACACAGCGTTGATAGCAGACAGTGATTAAAAACTAGAAAATATTGTAGATACAGTGGTAGAAAATAGCGAGAAGGAAGGTTTAGCGATAAACAGAAAGAAGTCATTTGTGATAGAATTTTCAAAAAAGAAGGAGACGAGATGTAAGATCCTGATTAAGGGCTAAGAACTAGAGAAAGTTGAACAATTTGTTTTTTTGGGTAGTTTTATTTCAGCAGACACTAAATCAGAGGTGGAAATAAAGAGAAGAATTAGCATTGCAAAAGCAAACTTCAAAAAATTGAAGAAGGTCCTACGGTCAAGTAGTGTGACAATCGAAACTAGAATTAGGGTACTTAAATGCTACGTGTGGTCAACTCTACTATATGGTTGCGAGGGTTGGACTATTACTAAAAGTCTGGAAGAAAGGAGTAGAGCAGGGGAAATGTTGTTTCTAAGGAAAATGTTAAGGGTGTCATGGACAGACAGGATAACCAATGTGAATGTTCTGCGTAAGGCAGGGACTAATAGATGTTTATTTCAGACGATCGTGAACAGGTAGATTCGGTTTGTGGGGCATGTGATAAGGAAGGAGAGGTTTGAAGAGGTTGTGCTGACTGGCCGTGTAGAAGGAAGAAGATCAAGGGGAAGACAAAAACTACGTATTGGGCATGGTTGGAAAGTGCAACTGGTCGGAGACCCACTGTGCTCACTCAGGGTCTAAAGAACCGCCAAGAGAAGGCTGTTATGGCTGCCACCTGTGCCAGAATTCTGGCACGGCATTGAGCTGTAACTCGCCAGACTAGATTAGGTTTTAATAAATAGAAAGGCAGACAAAATGTTACAAGCAAGACTACTGGTAGCAAGGCGAAGGCTCGTAACCATAACAAGACGGCTGGTTAGGGAGAAACTAAACTACATTCGACTATATGCTTATAGCAACTCAAAATATTTTTATAGTGACAAAAAATCAAATGTTTGAGGTGTTATGTTTATTGTTGTGTTAGTTATCAAGGTTGGTCTTGGTGCTGCTTTTCACAAGGAAGAGTTAAATTGTTGCTGATCTGTGCCCTTGATGGACTAAATGATCTGGATCGAACTTTTATTTTTGAGGAAAGAAAATCTGAAATAATAATTTGCAACTGACTTACTTATCCTTTTACTGATGGGCTGATAGCTGTATACATAATTCATGCAATGCAGAACTGCAAGCAAAACACAAAGAATGACTCAAGGAGAAGTTAGGGACTTAAGGTATACTACTGAAGGTCAGCTAACACAGATTTTATTGCGGAATTACTAAAGACAATTAAACAGCTCCTACAATAAATACCTTGTTAGTAATGAAAATGCCTAAAGCAGCATGGATTGCCGAAAAGTACGAAGCAACACAGAACTATTTCTTAAAATATGAACAACATGACAGAATACGAAAGTTAGATAAAGCGGAGATAATCATCAATTCAAGGCAATTTTTGGAGTATGAAGCTGGACTACTATAGTAGAAATGATTATTGGTATCACATTTCAATACTGTAGATCACAGTAAGTATGAAGTGATAACATAAAAATGACTAGCAACCCATGTAAACAGAAAGCCTAAAAATGACAACAAAGATGCTACCCGCACAAGTAAAACACCTCCTTGCTAAAGTAGAAATTAGGTAAGCCTGCGAAACGTGACAGCAATGATAGGAAAAGTAGCGATGCTAGCATAACTATACAGAATGCATATATATTGGAATCTCGTGTGAACTGTTTAATGCGTAAAGCAGAGCAATACACAAAAGGTGAAACACAAAAAATAAGAAATACAATTGCTGCTAGTAGTTTTAGGATATTTCGGTGATCAGGCAACAATGCTGCAGCTGTAGCTTTATTGCCTGATGCACTACACCAAACATCGTTTAGGGTGGCACGATACCACCAAAGTCACCAAAAGGAACACCAGCAACAGCAAACACTGAAAAGGCTTACATAGGATTAAGACTATGGAAATTAAGGTNATAACTATACAGAATGCATATATATATATATATATATATATATATTCTAATATATATTGGAATCTCGTGTGAACTGTTTAATGCGTAAAGCAGAGCAATACACAAAAGGTGAAACACAAAAAATAAGAAATAAAATTGCTGCTAGTAGTTTTAGGATATTTCGGTGATCAGGCAACAATGCTGCAGCTGTAGCTTTATTGCCTGATGCACTACACCAAACATCGTTTAGGGTGGCACGATACCACCAAAGTCACCAAAAGGAACACCAGCAACAGCAAACACTGAAAAGGCTTACATAGGATTAAGACTATGGAAATTAAGGTACGGATTAAGACTATGGAAATTAAGGTACGCCCAACATAAACTTTCATTTAATCACAGTAAATATCAACACAGCAAAAGCAATTCCAGTTTCCTGTGGAAAAGGAGAGGAAAAAACAAGAAAATTACTTAAAGTAAGTTGGTGATTTTATAAATCCGCACAAATCTACAACAACAATAGTAAAAGATGCTTCGTTTATCTCAACAAAGAGATTACTATTATTGCATACAGGGTCTTTATTTTATGATATCCCTGATAAACAATGGACCCATTTTTGTTCTTTCACAGATCCCAATCTATAAAAGACCCGAAAGGAAGCAACAGATCAAGAAAAAGTGCGACAGAAAGCACGCAAGACAACAAACATAAAATGCAAAACATACGGATTGCCCCTGCAGGCCCCTCCTCTTGGCTTGGTCTGCAGCCACTGCTCAAGTATTTCGAGACCACCTGTCCCGCATGGTTGGGCACTGCAGCCAAAGCCCCGACCAAGGAGGGACTGGACCTCTACACTTGATTATTACATACAACGACCAAAATCATCTCAGCAAAAGATTAGAACTCATTTCAAAATGTCGCCACGAAGCCAAATTCCTTCTCCTGTTTGCCAGACCACAAAATAATTTTCTGTTTCGTAACAGAAGCGGATTAGAAGGGGTTTTCCGGGGTGTCCAGAGCTCCCTCGGCTTGCTGAGTGAAAAAGAGGGTGTTCGTTTTGACACGAAAATATTTAGTAGGAAACCACTCAGTACGAAACAATCTGACGCCAAGACACGCCATCTTGTTCTCTAATGTCAGTTTTTGTTGTGAATGTATTTAACTGATCAGCCAGGTGATGATCTCTGATTTATTGATTACTGATTAAATATATTTGTGTTCTTTGAATGGTTGGTGTGCTTTTATTGGATGTGGTTCTCAAATTTAAGACTATTAAAATGCAAAAGCTTGTAAAATTGAGTTTTTTTCATTTGATTTAATTTTTTAATTGTGTGCATGTGCTAATCCACTCTTTATCTCTTTTTCACACTCTTTTGTAAATTATCTGTTGCCTTTTTTCGCGAAAGTAGACTCTTTTAAAAAATGAAAAGTCCCCTCCATGAGCTGTTAACAGATCGGCCCCTGAGCAACTCTGAATAACAGGTACGACAGCATGGGGCATTTTTCGGTAAGTAAATCTAACGCTTTGTAAATTGTTTTCGCTTTTAGCATTTGATAAATCAGTTTATTCTATTTTACAAGCTTATAAGAAATTTTGTTGTGTTGTTGCCTAATGATCGAAATATCGTAAAACTATTAGTCGCGAAAACATTTTCTTGTTTCGTATTTGACCTTCTTCACATGTATTTGTTTATTTATCTAGTTGATAATAGAGTGCTCAACAGAGTCCGAGAACATTTGTAATTAACCAATCAAACAAAACTTCTTCGGCAACTTAGTATTTCATGTTTATTAAAAAATGGAACTAAAATATATCTACATAAATAGGGTAATTGGATCTTTCGCGTTTTGAGTTCCTGTGTCAGTTTTGGTTTGATAAAAGGTTTTTGTTTCGTGGCGGCATTTACAGATTAACTCAGTTTGCTTGTTCAAAAGTTCAAGCTATTACACACGCTTTTTCCCATAGGAATAAATCGCACGTTATTGCTACAAACTTATTAGGCGATGCATTCGTAGCCATAGTCTTACAAATTCCAAATAAATTTTGATAGTTCAGTGTCATTTTCATACTTCTTTGTTCTGTGCAAGTTCGTGTGGTTGTCGTGGCCGGTTTTGACTTTCCCTTCGCATTCTCCGTAATAAACCTAATGGGTTCCGTTTGTGGTGACTATCGCATAAGATAGGTTGCTAAGCACTTTCCATTGAGAGAACAATTTGGTTTCCATTTACAATTACCAAATATTAGTTGGTATTCGCTTTTTTTATTGAGTATCTGCGGTGCTTTGCTTGATAATATAACCGATATTTGGGGTACAACAATAGCTTAGTTTTGCTGTATTTGGGCTAAAGTTTCGGTAATATTAGTGTTTTTATTGAATTGTTTTCTAAGCAGTTAAATAATACTTTTTCAATGTTCGTTTTAACATTCTTGTTCTAAGGTGGGTTTTAACAAATATTCTTCCTTTTCCTGTTTTTTTTCTGCTTGACCCTTTTTCTTCTTGTAATTCAATATCGTGTCACAACCACTTTCCTGGAAAGATACTTCATATACTATTTTTGCTTTGTTGAAGTCTTCCTGATTGCATGGTGGACTAGTTAATCATTTTTCTACCATTTTCGGAAGCTGTTTAGTAATAGATGGTGGGCGGTTTGGATTTTAATAAATTCCCTACATTGATTTGCCGTTAGGTTTCCGACAGGGGAAATATTTTTTAGTATTAAAATCAAATGATACATCAAGAAAATTAGTTGCAAATAGGTTTCCTTCAATTGTTATTGATAGGCTTTCCTCTTTAAATGACTCAGCGATTTATTTTATTGATTTGTTTTCTTTCTGTCTTTGGTCCATTGGCGTTAGTGATGATTGCAAGATCATCGTTTCCTGTGTAACGTGTTCCTTTTGCATAACAAATGATTACTTTTTCAGAATGTAGATACCCACAAATTTGCACATTTTTGCCCAGTCAAAACTTACCATTGTAACATCAAATATAGAATTTGGACTAAATCATAAATGAAAAATGATTTATGTACCATATAATAATGATTTACGTGTATAATTATGGTGGTATTGGTTTTTTCTTCAAACGTGCTGCAAAATTTTGTTTAACCGATAGCTTTATTTGAAATGGATTCGGATATTGATGGAGAAAATACAGCAATGCCAAATTTAAGTCGTCGCCATTTGCTTTTATCAGCCATTGATCAAAACAAATAAAAACAGTTGACATGTTCCTCTATTGATATACTCTACTTTCTTCTGTCATTTTGCTTTTAATTTCCGAAAGAAATTTATTTTTATACAATACCTATTTCATTTGTTTATGGTTTTATCAGGCTACAAGGTTTTAAGATTGGTATTTTTCCTTATAGTCCTTAAGATTTAGAAAAAAGGGTCGTTCAACGTACCCTTTTCACTCTAGTGTTAATATTTAATTGTTTTGATAATCCCCTTAGATCTTCATCGATCCTATATTTAGTACCAAGGCTAGATTTTTTGTTTGAATTAGTGATGCTGTCTTGAGGAGCTTTCGATATTTATCCTTTTCTGTTTGGTACAGGTGCAATTGGTGTTCTTTAGGTTTACAGTAATTATGAGCTTCTTGTTAGAAATAACCCTCATCCTCGAGTGGCTTTTAGCCTTGATGTGTGGTGACACACTAGTACATAAAAAGAAAAAACGCTTTGTGGAATTAGCCATAGCAACGTAAAACTGAGGAGTTCATGCTCCTACAGTAAATTCATATGGTTTGCTAGGTTTTCAAAACATCTGATTGGCATCTGTTACTTTTACTCAGCTTAAAATGACCAAAAACAGTTTTATGACTTTTACGTCCCTCTCAAAACATTTAAGTTGTTTTTTATCCCGCACATGAAGACGAATGCTGGGTCCTTCCTGCAGGCGCCTNCGATAGAAAAAGGAGAAAGGGAGAGAGAAGGGGAAGGGAAGGAGAAGGGAAAAACAAATAATAGATGAACTAAGCCCATAAAGTAAATAAAAAACCCACAGCAAAGGTAGGAGATAAGATGAAGAATGAAGCAGTGGCGGCTCGTCCTTTGGGGCTAGTGAGGCTCAGTCTCGCCAAGAACTTGTGGAGTAACATTTTTTTTAAATATCTCTGATTTTAGGAAAAATACCTTAACCATGAATGTCCTTCACGAATACGAAAAGGCCATAGCAAAGCGGGATTCCTTGTGATTTGCTAACATCCTGCTCACAGAGCGCAAAACAATAGTCGGGAACGATAGTGAGCATTGTTCTTCAGTCACGCAAAGACATTTCACACAGATATTATTTCTACCTAGAGCTTAAAATTTTAAGCCCCGTTTTATGATTTGACTTATTTACTTACTTATTTAGTTACTTACTTAATATTCTTTGCACTTTGTGATGCTTTGTCTGCATCACACTTTTCCAGGTAACCCTATGTCCATCAGCGTTCCTTCATCTCCTTTTGGACTGTCCTTCTCTGTGTCTCCTTGGGTCAGGCTCTGTTCCGTCTACCGTCTGGTAGAAGGAACAGAGCCTCTCTCTCCGAATCTCGGCAGAGACGTTGGTGACATACAGAGCACACGTCTGATTCATCTTTATCGCCACTTCTTGACTTCCTTCTTGACTTGCTCGGAGAGACGAGTGAAAGCATAACACCAGAGAAAAGAACTTGGAAGTTCCCATGAGTTTAGACGTTTCTTCATTAACCATTTACTGCTGTTGTCACCAAATTACTAAAAGGTAAATATTTGATTATTCACATAAGTTTTTAAAAGATGTTTGTTTGCTTCTTACTCGCAAAAGTAATCACAGGGAGTACAGGAACTAATCAATCATCTTCCTTAAAAAAAAACAAAAGAAAAATTCGGAAACAATTTAAAAGGGCTGCAACAGCATCATTACCTTCAAGAAAACACGACAAGGTATAACTTTTGAGGCTCAGAAAGGTTAAGATAGTAAGAAAAAAAAAATTAATTAAGAAGTCCGTAGACGATACAAGCAATGGCAATTCTATCAGAATTTTCTAATTTAGAGCATTTAGATCCAGTCAGTAACTTTTGGGGTGTATATTATTGCATTGTTAGAGGCCTCTGATCCATCCTTCCATTTGTCTGTTCTTTTGTCTCCATTTGAAGTCCTCACTTAGTCGTGCTCTCCATGAGTCTAAGCTTCATGGTTTTATAAGATCCATTTTACTCTTTACTAATATAAACAGATCTCTATCTCGCTGTTCTAAAGAGACTTTGAAATTAATCCCCTTAAATGGTCTTTATATTTGTTGATTTATATGCTTTCCATAGGGGCTGCACACAGAGGATTGATCTAAAATGTATCTCTGGCGCACCGTCTCCAAGGAGATTGATATTTGTACACAAGATTTACTTTTTTGCAGTTTTTTTGTACCATAGGGTTTTTCGATAACTTGTTGCATCCGAGTCTTTTGACTAGAATATACTTTTTCTTTTAAGTCTAAGTTCAGCAAATGAGAATATCTTTGGAAAGGTGATCAACTACCAGGATGGTTGAGCTCTTGATAATTTTGCGTTCTGTTTTGATGAGTAATGTAGCGCCATATCGTGTCTCTGATCCTAATGCCGATGTACTAGCTTCTCCCACAAACCGCATCTACCGATAGGTGAACAAATCAGAATAGAATCGTGCTTTAGGTTTTTATCTGTTCGAGGTTTTTAGCAGGGTATAATATGCTGGCTTGATTTGCACCTTGTACCTTAAATCTCTGTTCATGGTCCCGCTCTGTCTCCACTTCATATTGATACTTTTCCTGGGGTTGTTTTTTAATTATTCTACATTTATAGTGATTATCCTCTCGCTTCCTGGTTTATTGGCAATATCTGGGGTTTTTTTGGTATTTGATGCAAATTTTGGATCTTCAGGCAGTTACAAGTAAAAGGATTAGGGGGGGGGGGACTAGTGCCCAGTAATTTTTCGCCCAGGCATAAACCAAAGCATGTCTTTCTTTAGAAGCGAAAAGAGTCGCAGCCAGACGATTGTCATTGTCAGACAATTAGAAAAAAAATCATCTCTTTTTTTGCCAGCTGTTTGGTCTTGCTCTAGTATCTAAATATTTCTTGACTCTTGGATACAATCGATTGGCAAGTTTGTTTCCTACTAGGAAGTGTCATTGAATAGGATAATGGACCACATCATTACAATGGATATGTTGTTTCTTTACAGATCTACTGTTCGTCTATGAATAAAATACATTGGTCCTGTTCGGGTAAGTACAATATTACTCTAGGAACTCGTCACTAGAAACGAATTGATCAGGTCTACAAGGGAACTCTTAATTATATTTATTCATGTCTTTCTTGACCTCTGCAACTCCTGTCATATTAACGTAGCATACAGAATAGGATTTTTCTCTATCATTGTTACCACGGTAAGTATTCTGACTTTTTTCTTTGGGTACAAATCATTTTGCTGTTTTGCTTAACACGCTGTTTACAAAGCCCTAATCTCAATGAAATTTTAGTTTCATTTCCCCAAATTACTCTGTGATCATAGAGTTTGTGAAGTATCTGTCTTTCTTTTATCTACCTACCCCTCCCCTCCTCTTTCAAACAGATACTTTAAAGTTTAAAATGAACTCATCCCCTTTATCCCCTTTCGTCTAAAAACTCCTGTCTTCATATTTCTTTATCTTCAGTGGTTTTACGCCTTGTATGCGATCCCCCCCCCCCCCGCCAAATAATTAGAAGACAGAATGGTCATAAATTTTGTTTTTTCTTAGATCTTACAAATTCAATTCTTATGAACTTTTCTTTGGTTTTAACGTCATTTCCCCCAGTTACTAGGGCTCAGACGGTGCCCTTCATAGTGACTTTGATTTGGCAGTGAGGAATTCCTTGGCCGGATGCCCTTCCTGACGCCATCCAACGAATTTTTCTTTTGTACAGTTCCAAAGTCGCCCGCTCGGGGAATCGAGCCCCGAACCTCTTGGTTACAGTACAGTTACACAAACCATTAAATCATGGCTTCTCTCAATTCGTATGAAATAATTGGGATAAACGGAACTCAGGAGCAAAGGAACGTTCAGCTACTACAATAGCAAAAGATATTCTGTTCAGCCAAACTATAAGAAAAAATTGTGTATATAAATATGTATAGATATCCATATAAATTGATAGGTATTGAAAATAGTACTGCCAACAATGTTATAAGACAGAGCACATATATTGAAAACTAGAATGGATACCCAAATAAAATTTTAAAGTATCAGTAACTTTAATATCTTTCTATGGTGTAGAAGAAATATATACGATATATCAATATATTTACAAATATACGTTATATATATAAATATAGGTTATATATATATTCATAGTAGTTCTTTTATTTCTGCAATTTCTAAGCCTTTGAAGCTTTAAAATTACAACATTTGTTGAGAGAAAGCACAAGGGAAGTAGACACATCTTGGCAAATTTTACTTTGTAATATCAAATTATCATCTTCTGGAAGTTCGGCATTTTTACACATACAAACACAAAACAGAATTATTAGTTTAGTTCCCCTCACAAAAATCCTTTTAATTTAGATTCCCTCGCATGCTTAATTATATGTAGGAATAACTTCAAAGGAGAATTATTTCTACTGTTTTGTAAATTGTACCAGTAACATAACGATTTTGTACTAATCCCTTCATGCCATCATGTAATCAGTGCTGCTAAAAATAATTTTTATGCTCTAATCTCAAGTTCAATAAAGAACTAGATCAATATTAAAGGACCTCAAAAAACAAATGCAGTTGAAAGGGTTGACAAGATAGAAAGCGAATAGATACCTTTGAATTGTGGTGTTGGAGGAGAGTATTGAAGATCCCTTGGACGGCTAGAGAGACAAATTCATCAGTGATCGAGAGAGTAGCACCTAAAGTAATTTTAGAAGCGGGTATAGCAAAACAAAAGCTAGTTACTTTGGACATGTGTTAAGAAAGGAAAACAGTTTAGAGAAGGGTCTCATTTGTCTGTGTGTGAGGGGAGAAGAAGAAGAGGAAGACAGCGACAAAGATGGATGGATGACGTGAAGCCATTGACAGGCAAGTCTCTGGCAACCTCAAGGGAGGTCGCGAGGGATAGAACGCAGTGGAAACAGATTGCGCATGTCACCAAGAGTCGTCATCGACTCAACGGGACTTGATGATGATGATAAGGGTTGAAATCACAAAAATATGAATTCTATTATAGGACAATACAATACAATACAATATTAGTATTTTTTCATTAATATATCAAGTATGTATATATATATATAATTAAGCCTAAAATTACTGGTATATATATATATATATATATATATATATATATATATATAATAACATTGCTATCAATGTTTGTCTTTATAAGTAAAATCATTAAACCTTTAAGACAAGAAGAAAAATTGAAAACAGTTTGGTGTAAATAAAATTAAAGGTTGGGATGTAGTGCTTATTTATAAATATATAATCCTTAAAGAGAGCCCAGTTTTAGAAAATTTACTTTAAGCAAGAATACAACTTTGGTTTTCTTTTAAAATCATCTACACTACATACACTTCGATTTCAAAGAGAAGAGAAATGTACAAACCACTTCAAGCACAAAAGACAACTTGTCAAGAGAAGTTTGAAAACATGGTCCGACCTTCTCTCGGTGGCGGAGCGTCCAGCGGGAGAGTGACGGCGTGCCTCATCAAGAAATTTCAACTGGATTTTCTTTCATATTGACTTCAATCTATTTATTATATTTTTCAGTCTCGATTTCAGTGATGTAATGACATCACTTGATACAACAACTGTTGTGACATTGTAATTCTCATTTCCTGACAGACAGCAAACGGAAACATTCTGATCCACCCACTCTTCAATACTTTCATTATTGAATTCCAAACGAAATTTCAAATAAAGGTGCTTCATCGCATGGCACGCCCCTTACAAATCGTGTAACCAATTATAGTCTTTCTCACTAATTTGGACTCGATTTCTTAATAGCAAATCGCAGTGAATTTCTTGTTTGTTTGGGGACATTTCGTCTTGGCCCCATTGGTTCAACGGGGAAGTCATGCGATAGGCTGTCTCTTTGTTTTCACAAGTTATGACGTAGAATGTGTGGGGCTGAGGGTGAGGGGGGAGGGAATATTAAAATTGTCCTGACCTTTCATCTACTCAGTTTTCGAAAGCCAGACAGAGAACATTTGCCATATGTTTACACTTAAATTCAAAAACGTTTTCTTGGGTCAATATGGATTACTTTAGAGCATTTTTTCCATCATTTGACTATAGAGGAAAAGCTTGAAATAAAAATTCCAGATCTTCATCAGCCTTCGGATTTCAATAATTCATTTTTTTATAACACAAATTCGTGTATACGATCAATGTGAGTATATATTTCAGAGAGAGAGAGAGAGAGAGAGAGAGAGAGCGAGTGAGTGTGTGAGAGAGAGAANTCTTCTGTCATTTTGCTTTTAATTTCCGAAAGAAATTTATTTTTATACAATACCTATTTCATTTGTTTATGGTTTTATCAGGCTACAAGGTTTTAAGATTGGTATTTTTCCTTATAGTCCTTAAGATTTAGAAAAAAGGGTCGTTCAACGTACCCTTTTCACTCTAGTGTTAATATTTAATTGTTTTGATAATCCCCTTAGATCTTCATCGATCCTATATTTAGTACCAAGGCTAGATTTTTTGTTTGAATTAGTGATGCTGTCTTGAGGAGCTTTCGATATTTATCCTTTTCTGTTTGGTACAGGTGCAATTGGTGTTCTTGCCTGAAAGGGATGTGTCGCTACGGCTCGTTGACTTAATTTTACGATTAGTTAGCCTACTTGTTGACCATCTTCAGAATTCTAGTTTTTAAAAACACAAACCATGATATTCAAAATAAATTATTGGATTTGATGTATAGAAAGAAAAACTCCACAAAGATGTGCAACCAACATTATTTATCTCTGCTGAAGCCTATTATACAAAGGATGCTTTTCGCGTCAGTCAATCTGTTTTTATTCTCAGATTTATAAATAAAGGCAAAATATTTGAGAATTTTCTTGGATTTTTACAGCCTGATGATTCCACTGCTGAATGGTTAATAAGGATGATGCTCAATGAACTTGAAGCGTATGAAATAAAAAATATTGATTGCCCATACATATGATGGACCTGCTGTGGAAGACCTCGAGGTGCCCAAGTTAATGTTGGGGAGAAATGCCCCATGCTTTTATTTTTGTCCACTGTTATGCAGATCAGTCAAATCGAATCATAAAAAATATATCACCAATTTCTTAAAAATATTTCTTTGTGTTCAATTATTTTTTCAATGTCGCCAAAAAACATTTCTCAGTTTAATCAAAGAACAACGAAAAGAATAGGAAGAGGTACTACAACAATAAACAACATTTTCGAAATGAAAGAAGATTTGGCTGCATGTTTTTTCTACTATAATTAATGAAAATGGTTTGGATAATGCCATAAAATCTGAATCAACTGGCTTCTTAAAAAATTAATAGGAGATCACACTTTCTGTTTTACCTTGGTTTATTTCATAAAATTTCTCCAAACATGAAGCTTTTGTTTTCAACGTTTCATTCTAAATTGTCTACCATATAATATGTCTGATTTAGTCAAGATGTGCATTAAGACTTTTGAGGCAACAAGAAATGGAGGTGAAACTCTGCTTCTTGGAGAAGAAGACAGACTCGTGGTCTTCTTTGGTTTGAAAGGTTCAGCTCTGTTGCAAAGGAAGCATGTGATTTGATTTGTGTTTAGTTAGGTGATCGATTTGAAAACAGTCAATACGCAGAGGCCTTCAGGCTAAAAAGCCCTTCACTTTTAATCAACTTTCAACAAAATTAATAGTGTTTATTTGAAACGTAAAAAAAACAACTTTGAAATCTATTCTGATAAAATGTTCCTCAAAGTAGGTCACAATAATTCAACTCTCAAACAGAATGATTAAGGATAACTATGTAATAACACTTAATACCCCCAAACCCCCCGTCAGAGTTCAGTAGTCTGTTACAAAACACCGCAGAAACTAATAAGGTTTATGAAACAGTGGATATGGCAGCAACAAGCCTGCAAAATTTTATCTTCTACAAGTATCTAGTAAAATCTCTATGTAAGACTTCATTAACACTAAGAGAATCATGATTGTGTGTTTACAGACTTTATTGATACGGACGTGGTAGGTCTTCTGGCTTTTGGATTTGAATCCATCACTTCAAACGGACTTCGAGGAGATGGGTCCAAGGCGCAGGGGTCTTCTATGTACTGGAATGTAGTCCTTTTTCTTTAAACGTCCCCTTTCCGAAACTCGCGCCTCCATTAAAATCATCACGTTGACATCAGAGGAAAAGCGAATCGTTTCAAAAATAATAGTGATACCCAGGTACAACATTTTCAACGTCGTGTAACCTTTGGTAACACATTTACTAGCCAACACTTGCATATGATAACCAGTACGTTCGTCATCACATATATTTCTCGTAAACTACATTTCTCAAAAAAACCCGCAGTAGCTTCCAACGACATCATAAAGCAATAGTCTCTGCATGTCGTCTACACGTGCGTATGAACTTATCCAGCAAAGGCCCCTTGACAAGTTATATTGGAGGAAGTGAATAATTTCCTAATATTGAGATCATTTCCTTAAATTAGTGGTCTGATTCTTCCTGCACTCAACCTGTCGGCTTTTGCCTTTTCAAAAAATCACTAGTGTTATTCTCCACAGGACTTAACGTGATCAATTTTAGGGCTTTTTTTACATCATAGTATGGATGTTTACCTTTCCTGATACGAGCTTCCAGGACACAAAGGCACGGTAAACATATTAGTATGTACAGTCATGTGTGCAATGTGTTTGATGACGGAAAACGATAGGTATGAATACTGATGGTTTTAGAGACACCACATTTGCTAAGGGAAATGGATCTTGTTTTGAAAAAATTTCAAGCTGTATAAATCATTGGCTTTTTTAAAGAAAAATCTGTCAGCAAACTGTATCTATGACTATTCTGACAATCTTAATTTCTTAAATTCCGATGGATAATAAATTCTTAAGACGTGATTTATTCTTGAATGTGGGACTGAGAAAGTGCTTTGACAGATTAAATATTGAACTTTCTTTCCCTGGACCCAGAATTTCATTAGATTTTCTTTAATCTGATTGGAAGAATCTCAAAATTTTCTCAGAATTTCCCTTATTCGATTTAAAAGACGGACCATAAGGAACAGTGTAACAGGCCATAGCATACCCCAAGTCCGGCTTATACCAGGGGTTTGCTGGATAACACCCCGGATATGTCATGATCTTGATCAATTTATACACTAAAGCAGTGTGTTTTAGCGGAAACAGTATCGCCGCTTGAGGGTGTTTGCTTTCTCACAATGGCTGTTGAAGTCAAAGGGGCGGTAAGGGGACAGCAAGGGCAAGGGCAGAGGGAGGCAAGAGGCCCTGAAGGATTTTGGAGCCAAACGTATATGGTTTAGCAAGACAATATTAACCATAAGCATCACAATAATTTCTTTGCTGTTGACCACACCTTCAAATTGTTACACTAATGCAGACTAATACAGACTAAACGTTTTGCACTCTGCACCTAAAGTAGGTGGACAATGAGAACAGTAATAAAGTATAACATTTTCAGTTAGACTGTTTATTACTATAACATGCATTTAATTTTTCTGTATATAAAACACACAGAGACTTTTTTAACCTTTAAAACTGCAATGTATTGCAGAGATATGTGCAAAATAGACTACGAGGTGCGCTAGGTAATTTTAAGGATGAGAAGGGGGATTGAACACCGAAAGGTTGAAATACACTGCCCTTGAGTTTAAAGTAACCTGGGCCAATTCATACTTCTCGGGGCAGAACATAATCCTTCATTATTGCTAGTGTTTAATAATGATATATACAAGAGTCAAATGTTTTTTCACCATTTCACCTTGGGTTCAATTTGGTCCGACATGTTGCAGTAAATGAAAAACGCAACAGTCTTAAACAAATAGACTTGAAAAGTAGTATTCCGTGAAGGATTGGTGTATGACCAAAGCAAATTTCCTGAACATTTTGTTCATATTCCAAGAAAGTTAGAGTTAGGGGCAGGGACAGGGCAGTGATTGGGTAGAGTTAGGGATTCAGGACATTTGGTTTTTTGATACACTATTTTCTTGCTGATGTTTCACATATTGAACAAACAATTTGCTGAACAATAATACGTTTGTCCTTTTCAAGTATTAAACTGTGACTTTCTGTGAATATACAATTAAATTGAAAACATATCTCCACAAATTAAACTCAAAATTAAACTAGTAAAAGTAGGATTATTTATTGATTAATCAATTGCCGATTGTTTGGCTTCATTTCAAATGACTTCTTGACGCAGCTTTCAAACTTCATAGTTCTGTTTTACTTGCAATCGTATCTTTGTGGAACTTCAGCATTTGTTTTAAAGGCTCGAGCTCTTCTGTGCACTTAAAAATGCCAGATTGCATTATAACTATTTTCGTCAATAGTAATGGAAAAAGGCTTTCCTGCTTGAATGCCGCTTTGTGATTGTTTTAAATGAGCTTCAACTAATTGAATACTTTTTCCACAGCCTCATTCGGAAAAGGCAGTGAAAAGAGGAGCTGTAGCACTTTCGAGAAATGTGCAAAAACGGATGGGCAGTTGCATTTTTTCCTTGATCACAACTGTTGAGACAACCCATGTCTTTTATTATCTTTGTATGCATTGCTTACTTTCGCCACTCTTTTTTATCAAGCTGTTTGTTGGCAACATTTTCCGAGTTGGATAGTCAGTTATACAAAATCTTTACTGATGGTCTTCTCATAGGATATAACAAAAGGCTTAAAATTTTTGTGGTCATCAAATCTGTATGGGATTTGTTTCATAGCTTCGATTAAAAGGCTCTTGCATTAGGTAAAAAACAGCTGAACATCTGGATGTTCGCTACCCAGACCCGCAACTATTTCCTGGATTGTATCTTTCGCCTTCACCCCAACGTAAACGTCCTTATTTGAAACATGATGACTGGTGTAATTTAGATCGATTGTGTTGAAGTCATTGCCACGTACATAGGCCATCTTCTTCAAATCATGCATAAAACGTTGCACAGAGCGTCAACTTCATTCTTTAACCGATAAGGTTGGGGCGTTTTCCTATCAAAAATAAAAAAAGGAAGGTGAGTGACTAAGTCTGCTTAAAGGGAAGTGAAGAATATTATTAAAGTTAGGGTTTGGAAAATTTGTTGCTTAGACTTTTCAAGGTGGAACATGAGTATGTGTCGGGTCTTCAAAAGCTACTGCAGTGAAATGTAGTTTTAAGGTTTGATATTGCTTTAAAACTCCGCTCACACACATTTTCATTGAGAATCATCTTGTCTGGCCAAGATGTAGAGTGCTTCGGTTCTTTGCCAGGACATCCCAAAATGTAAATAAGTGTTTCTGCATTTCTCTAGTGGCCTCGGAAGATTTGTGTTCGTGTTAGAGTTGCAGAGATGAATAAGATGGCAGGAACATTTTATCGTCACTGTCCAGGGATATCCATTTTTCAGATGTTTTGTCACTGAATGATTTTTCCGAAACATTACATTGCACGTATCGGCACAAAATCAGACGATGTTTTCCATAGCAATGCTTTTATCTTTTAGACTGATTACCAAGGCTTTTATAGTGCTGGCTCTCCTGTTTTCTACAGCCACTACATTGATTAACATGTTTTCAAAAACTAAAACAAGCTTTATAATTAAAAAACGCACACAAACTAAACTTATCACATGGTTACACAAAAGGAATACATAACCCTTTGGCAGGAAAATGTCAACCCTAGAAAAAAAAACGTGATAAGGAACGTCATACTCAATAGGCTCCAATCTCTGTCAAAGGTTCTTGGAACACCCATTAATTAAAGCATTTTTATAATCTTAATGAGTCTCCGGACAACTATAAAGGATGACGATCCTCTTTCTTCCTAAAACAATGCTAAGCTAAAGAGTTTCATTCCGGAGTGTTTTCTAGGGGTACAGAGACTAATGTGCTGCGTTTATACACCGTGTAAACCAACATGGTTTTGTGGGGAGAGATGAATGTTGAATCAGAGCGTCTAAGACGCTCTGATTCAACATTATCTGTACTATTCAACATTATCTGTACTATTCAACATTGTCTGTACTAAGGTTTCTACTTTTTTTCTTGCAGTTTTCTAAAAGCATTTTGTTTATTAAGAGTTGATCTTTACACCCATACGAATTTCGTTTACACCCTTTCTGCTCGTGAGGTAAGATGGTATTGTCTTCAAGAAAAGNAAAACGCACACAAACTAAACTTATCACATGGTTACACAAAAGGAATACATAACCCTTTGGCAGGAAAATGTCAACCCTAGAAAAAAAAACGTGATAAGGAACGTCATACTCAATAGGCTCCAATCTCTGTCAAAGGTTCTTGAAACACCCATTAATTAAAGCATTTTTATAATCTTAATGAGTCTCCGGACAACTATAAAGGATGACGATCCTCTTTCTTCCTAAAACAATGCTAAGCTAAAGAGTTTCATTCCGGAGTGTTTTCTAGGGGTACAGAGACTAATGTGCTGCGTTTATACACCGTGTAAACCAACATGGTTTTGTGTGGAGAGATGAATGTTGAATCAGAGCGTCTAAGACAATGTTTCTCAACCATTTTTTGCCAGACACTCCCTCAGGCTCTCATAAACAGCTTTAGTACCATTTCTCTGTCGTATAGCGTCGCATCCAATTGGTTAGCACGAAATGGTGTTGAAATATTTCAACCAACTATCAAATAATCAGCTCGCTTACTGTTATTAGCGGAGGCACAGCAACAACTATAGATGGACTTAAACTTGCAGGTCTAATATTAGTTTATATAACTTTGTCTTGCGAGGCCACAGGTAACCAACCAAAAAAAAGTCAATGGAAGTTTAATATATCTACCAAATCTCACAACTTTTGGAAAGAGCCCGTGGCTGGAGCCAACCACCCCAAGAATGCGCTCTCACTGGTAATCAACTGGTATTTACTAATCTTCTCTCAAACCCTTACAATACAAACGATGACACCACACTCCAGCGTGCGTGATGGAGTAGAGGATAAAACTTAGACTTGGTTTTTGTCTCAGCTAAATACCACCAATTGTTCTCCAAAGCAATCATGGGCCAAAAACCAACTATCAGTGGCCATGGACATAAAATCAGTCATATAAACCCATGAAACAAAATATCGGAGCCCCACGTTAAAACATCGCATGGCCAATTAGGAAACTCCCACACTTAGTATTGAAAATGAAATTGCAAACATCGCTCTTGACCCAAAGCGACAGTATGACTTCTAATCATTTGTAAGGGACCCCGCAAAGAAAACATTTTTAGAGATTGAAGAGATACAAAATCCCAACAACATATCAAAATTACACACAGGTTTACAAAGGGGACATTGGACGAAGACCACGTTCATCAGCTTATCAGATTCCGAGAAAATGAAGAAGAGGCAGAGTTGTGACAGTTTTAAAGTCTGGTAAAAATCCAACTTCATCGAAGTGCTACCGACCAATGTTCATTCTTTGCATCATCTACAAACTAAATGAATCTATGAGAATGTTCCGTCAATACTCGATCACCGAGGAACAACTGACACCAGATAAAGGAGGCCTTCGACTTGGATGACCATAATGTAGCCAGGTCTTTAACCAACCTCAATTTACAGAGAGATGGTATTTGAGAACAAGAAAAATGACACTTGCTGTGTTTGTTGACCTCACAGCTGCTTATGACGTAGTCAATCGCACAGTTGTCCTTTTCAAAATGGTCCATATTATCCAAAATCACCCGTCGTATGTATGATTGGTTTCCTCTTGTAAAATAGTAGTTGAATAGTAGGAAAAACAGGACTGCAGCTGGCCCAATCTTTGCTTTTATATACAAAACAAAACTGGAGCAGCCTCAGTCTGAAAAAGAAAAGGTGAATATGTCTTTAACTTTAGGAAACTGAATCTGAAACTGAAACTTTTTCTGTTTTCAGTTGGATGGTCATTTACTGTTTAGCAGAGTCGAACTCGAGTCAATGTGATTTGAAATAATATGGAACAGATGTAGTGTTCCTATTTAGTATTTTGGATCAAGAAAGAATGGTTCGCATATGTAGAAATTATCCTGACCGGTTCTGTTATATAGGTGATGATGTGACTTTTTTAGGTTGCCTTGAAAAAAAGATTTTGTGAAGAGGGCATATCATGCTTACTTTGGAATTAAGCTTGGAGACGGGCTGGATATTGGCAACCTCCTCGTGGTCCAGCCTGCTAGTACCAATCTAACTTTGGGAAACTAATGCCAATACCTGAACAATAGAGACAAACTAGACAATCTAACGACATGTCAAAGATACATGAACCATCTGGTCCAGCTATCCTTGAATTAAATGTAGAAGGCCTTACACGACCAAAATGTGAAGTCATTCAAAAAATCGCCATGGACAATTGAATTTCCATTATTCTACTACAAGAAACACATGCCACCAATGACGATAAAATCAAGATACATGGCTTTTCCCTCATTGGTTCAATCAAACACTCTAAGCATGGTATTGCCACTCTTGTACGTAACGACCTTCCTTCTGTTGAAATTGGTCACAGTAATGCTGATAGTGCAGTTGAATGGCTAAATGGAGAAATTACAATAACAAACTACTGTACTACAAACCACCTAATTCTCTGTTTGAACCACCACCCCATTATTATCACCCAGCAATATACTCCGGTGATTTTAACTGTCATCATACAACTTGGGGCTATTCTAGAAATACTCTGGATGGGGATTCTCTTTATGATTGGTCCAGCACATATTTTAGTGCTTTTTGATCATAATCAACCAAATACGTTTCATTCTGGTGCATGAGACACCTACATGAATCTAGATATTACTTTCTTCACACATGATGTCAACCACTCTCTGCCTCATCATCTAAACACTGTTTTCGGTAACTTTCCAAAATCTCAGCATCGACCTACAATCATCCATCACCAGCTTTGATCGAATACACGCCGACATCATCACTACCTAGATGGAATTTCAACAAAGCCGACTGGGGGAGATTAAAGAATGTAACTAGAAATATGTGTGACGATCTTCCACCTTTAGAATCTGATTTAAATTTGTGTTACACAGCATTCCAGAAGAAAATCTTGAAAATAGCAAAAGATACAATTCCAAGAGGTTTTCGGAAGAACAATATTCCTAAATGGGATACCAAATGCAATGAACTTGCTTTTAAGCATGAAAAATCTCAGTCTCTTGAGGAAAAGTTGTCTTCAGCAAACCGTCTTATCGATCATCTTGATACTAAACGGAAAGAACAATGGACTACCACTGTTGAGGGCATCAATCTAAAACGGTCCAGTCGAAAAACATGGTCAACTATTAACAAACCCACTGGCCGAAAAACGTCACTCCAAATCCGAATTTGATTAGTCCAAATGCCGTTGCTTCATGTCTTCTAAACAACGGGAAGTACAAAAACTCTAATTGCCAATTTACAAGAGAAGTAAATCGACAATTGAAAGTAGAATGGAATTCCCCATCAGTAGATCAAAACCTTTGTGTTGAGTTTTCATATGATGAAACAATAACCCTAACTAATGGTGTACCACAAGGTTCAGTCATCCCTCCATTTCTTTTCAACCTGTACACACACGATATACCCCCACTATCAGTAAAAAATACATCTATGCTGATGATATAGGCCTAAATACTTGTCGTTAGAAGTTTGATGTAATTGAAAGAACAGTATCACGAGATATGGATATCATCAGCAAAAACTTCCAAAATTGGAGACTCTGAATATCACCAAAACTGTTTGCAGCGTGTTTCATCTTGCTAATCGAAGAGCTGATTATGAACTCAATGTGTCAATATCTGGTATGAGGCTACCTTTTGAGAAAAGTCCCAAGTACCTTGGTGTCGCACTAGACCGTACCCTCTCATACAAACATCATTTGATAGAAGTCTCTTCTAAACTTACCAAGCGATGTAACCTACTAAGGCGTATTGCTGGCAATCGTTGGGGTGCTGATTTCTCGACTTTGAGATCATCTGCTTTGGCCTTGTGTTACTCTGCTGCTGGATATTGCTTTCCTGTTTGTAGCCAAAGCCATGACTGGAATAAAGTTGATGTTCCACTTAATGAATGCCTGAGACTAGTGAGTGGTTGTATAAAATCGACTTCAACTGATGTTCTTCCTATTCTTTGTGGTATTGAACCTGCCGACTTAAGAAGGGATAAAATATATTGAATTTATATAATCGTGTGCTATCAGAGGAAGGGCACATTTTTGAAAACTTGGTTGCATATCCACTTACAAACAAGAGGTTGAAGAGCAGAGTTCCACTTTCGAATCGCATACACCTTTTAGCTTCCACCATAAACGATACAGCATCTGTCAAATATTTGACTACTGATTTGTGGAAACAGCGATGGAGTAATACAGACAACCAGCTTTCCCAATTTTTTCCTGAACCTACGGTAAAACCTTCGGGACATGACCTGAAGCGTGAACAATGGGTGCTCTTAAATCGATTACGATCTGGATATGGACGATATGCCGATTTCATACAAAGAATTGGTCTAAGGGACAATGCATTTTGTCGTTGTGGTGAAATTCAATCCCGTCAATACGTATTGATTTGCCAACTGATAGGTGTTCCAGGTGATATCAAAACCGTTGATGGGTACTTCCGTTTGTGGCTCAGTGACAATGTCTAAGATATTTAGCACTTAGTCTTAGATAATTTTGTTGATCATACGCATATATATATATTTATTTATAGCTTGGAGACCAGGACTAGCCATTTGCATTCCAGGTGAGCTGCAAATCATGTATTGAGAACTTTCGTGATTGGAGAAACAACAAAAGGAAAATTATCATATTTGCTGTTCCTATGGTGTGGAGAGAGGGTAAAGATCCTGCGACAGACTGCTATTTTGTCATTACTAATCTTCGAGGAATCAATTGCAAGAACAAGCATTGTGCTCAGTATCCTGATATTCCGTCTGCCATATGACCAGTCCCTCATGGTCCAGACCTACCTGTTCCTGAGCCAGATGTTGTAATGGAATCTACCTCTGAATCTGAATCTGATAATGCAATTAACAGAACAGGGGGTGAAAATACGTGCCAGGAGAGAATGACCGGCCAGTGCATCTAACACAACCAGCTTTCAATGATCTGATACGAGATCTAAGCCTCTCAAAGGAATCGGCACAACTTCTGGGTTTTCCTCTTCGTGGGAACAATTTGCTTGGACCTGGAACATCATTCTACTGGCATCGAGAGCATGAAAGATAATATAGGCAGTTCTTTACAACCCAGGGATACTCGTCATTGATTTTCTGGAACAAAATTGCTGATTTGATGAAATCAATAGGGATGGACTATGTTGCTATTAATCTCAAGGCAGTTCTGCTTCATAATGGAAATAGATACTCTTCGATTCCAATTTGTCATTCTGTGGAAATGAATGAGACCCACAACAAAATGAATTATTTGCTGTTTGCCTTGAACTACCATGACCATGGTTGGTTGATCTGTGGCGATCTCAAGGTTGTTTGATTGGTTTTAGGACTAAAGGAAGGGTACAAAAAGTATCCGTTCTTCCTTTATTTGTGGGACAGTCAGGCTGATGTTCAACATTTTATCAGAAAAGAATGGACAGGGAAGGAAGGCAGTTTTCTTTCCTTCACCAGATGTTTCCTCTGATAAGCTTTGAAGAGCTTATGGCTGGTATCTTTGATGGGCCTCAGGTACGGGAACCCATAAAGGACTCAATGTTTGATCATGTGGTGAGTTCAGCAGAGCTGTCTGCTTGGCTATCGTTTAAGTCAGTAATTACAAACTTTCTTGGAAACAGCTGGAGAAGAGAATACGAGAAGAAAGTCGACAAATTAGGGGCTAGCATGTCAGTAAAGATACATTTTCTACAGTCCCACTTACACTATTTTCCTCAAGAACTGTGGAGACAGGTGAGGAACAGGGAGACTGTTTCCACCAGGACATTCGTGACATGGAAGAATGCTGCCAAGGCCCGTGGGATGTAAATTTTCTTGCAGACTACTTTTGATGTTTGAAACGAGATGTGATGGCTTCTCATCACAGGAGAATGTCACTTAATAGGCCCTTCATCCACAACCAGCTTTTGTGTAACGTATAATTTTTATTTTCTAAAGTTTGTTAAATAGGTTCCAAGGTTTGGGTGAGGCACTAAATCCAAAATTAAAGGTAATAAATAGCACTAAACGGTGTCAATAGCAATTCTCTTACAACCTTGTAAATCAAAAACTTTTGCAGAGCAAACAACCCCAGAAGCAGCAATGACATGCTTGTCATTTAAAACTTTGCAGGCCAATGTAGTCAATCGTATTTAAAAGGGATACAATTCTTAACTTTGATACTTTTTAAGTTCTTACATACATAAACAAAGTACAAATGGAGGTCATTGAAATTGTAGAAAATCCTCAAATCTGGGTATGAGATCAATACTGGAAGCAACACGTGACACAGCCCACCCACTGTGAAACAAGCAGAACTAACATGGTAACAACAAGTGGACAAAAAGCTCCTTGAGAGAAGGGTAAGTGGTTAGGGTGATAAAAATTCTAAAGCTTAGTGTGGTATTTAACGGTGGGAATCGAGGTTGAAGGGTGGTCGGGATGAAATGAGGAATTTCCTTAAACAAGTGAATAGATTAATGTTTTTATTTAGCCTTCTTTAAACCGCTTTCAGTGAAAGTTTCTTTTGGGGTAACGGTGTGTGATATGGGCTATGCTGATGATTGTCATCCGCATAGCCTTTGCAGCAAAGTGTACCAGAGGCTGCTTTGTATGTATTCAAATATTTTTGGCCTTTACTTCAACATGAGAACACACTTATCCTGACAGTTAATGCCTAAAATGTTCTTCTATAACCACAAGGAGAAGAAAATAAACCATGCTTACTCTCGATCAATGGGTAAGTAAATCAACTATGTTATTTCTTTATAAATACATTTTTCTTATTTAAAATCTTACTAAAACAATAAATTTAAGAATTAATTTCTTGCAGGTGGAACAACTAAAACACAGAAGGAAAAAAGGATATTAATAACGTGGTACAAAATTTGGATTTTTGTAAATTTCTTAAAGGAGAAGCTCTTTTAATATCGTAGCTAGACTAATTAAAGAGAGAGAGAGAGAGAGAGAGAGAGAGAGAGAGAGAGAGAGAGAGAGAGAGAGAGAGAGAGAGAGAGAGAGAGAGAACCCTCTGAAATGTCTGATTAGCAAAGAGTTTACAACTAAATAAAAGCACAAAAGTTAGGTTGCACCTTTTCTTGGTTAGTTAATAAAAGAAGTCAAACTGTATATCTATAAATTATTTGAGCAGGCTTCTTTTTGCTGAAGGCATCTGGCCTAAATTGCCTGTCATTAAACTAAGGAACAGATTGGTATTAGTATTGAAGCTTCAATTTCAATCCCGTAGTTTTGGTCTGGAATTCTTTCCTACAGGAAAAATATATCAGTCGCTTCTATATTAAGATTACATTTTTGTTATTATTCCTCTGCAGATTTTTGCACAATTTGTACACGAATCTGCCAATCACAATGGCATAAAAAGTCTTTATTTTAAGAGAAAATACAAAAATTATATTTTGTGATTTTTGCCGTCTTCATATCTATGCCTTTCTCTTATAAACATTTCTTGATGAAAAAGCTTTAGAGAGTGCAATTATTACAGCGTTGACAGCCAAATATAAAAAAAAGATATGGTAAGATATAGAGTACTCCAAATTTTGTTTTGTCGAATAATACCTTTACTGTACAAATGTCATTTCCACGACAGTGAAATGACAGTTAAAGCATTTTGAACAAAATTTTCAAAATTACACGTACTTAATGCGGGATATTCATTATTAGCTCTTCATTTTGTTCCCATCAATACAGAAAACGCAAATTTCATCCATAACCATAGTGAATCCATATTCTGCCAGGACGTCAGTAACGATTCAGATAGGTAGATGGCTTTCACAATAAAGGAACAAAAAGCAAACAATAAAGTACTAAACTATATTGAAAAGCAATAAAGGAAGCAGGATCAGTTGAAAAGGGAATGGTCGATAAAAATGTTGATCAAAACAATTTCTCGTTTGAACTCAGTCAAGTTGAGTGGATTTTAATTGTCAAGTCTAGTACTAATGTTAACGATGCTATTGAAAATTGCTTGGCTTTATTAACCTTAATAATTAAAAAAACACGCCCCCAGTGCGAACAATAAAAGATTCAGGTAACCTTACCCCTTGGATGGTGATCATAGTCCTTCACTGATTCAAAAGAAAAAAAGAAAAGGAGATAACAGAAGATAAATAACTTTGTTGTCAGTATCTGTAAATGATGATTTCCTGTACAATAGTATGTTGCAAAGTGAATGACTTCTATTAGGTATTAAAGATAAGGACATGTCTTTGCACTGAGAAGACCATTCATTAAAGTAATTGGGGCATCGTGATAGGTAATCTTCATTGGTATTAACTGAAATCAAACAACATGAACGAAACGGTTCTAAAGTATCCTGAAAACTGTCTCGGAATCTTTGGTCATTAAGATGGGTGAAACCAAAGGCTGATTCATATGAGAACGGTAATCCTATAGTGATCATTTACCCTAAACACCGGCAATGCTGAAAGTCTATAAAACTGAAATAATTCTCGTTTGAGTATGTGTAACGTAAGAAGATTTCCTATAAGACTTAAGTTTATTCCACTAGGATAAACTGCATGAGAATAAAAAACTGAAGAAAATTTCTGTCACAATGCTACGGGTCTAACAGGAGGTGTACATCGTAATGGATATGCCCTCAAATTTAGCCTGGCTCACAGACACTTAGTTGCTCAAAATTTTATAGGAAAAACAAGGTTCTTTATATAATTGTAGATCAAAAAGCTGTTCAAGGTGTAGTTCTCCATTCAGTCTGTGTCTAGACGCTTCCTTCGTACATTCCGTGATTGCCAAAGGAGCTCTGTGTTGAAAGGACTCGTTGCGATGTGTGGAATAAGAATACCCTGGATTGTCATACAAGCTATCTTCATAATCTAAACGAGACCTCACAAAGGCGCTGTAAATACCTATGGTCAGGGCGTGACAAGACGATCATAATCTAGTTATGATTCAAAATTCCCTGTTACCTTTAAATGTCTTCTCGTTCATGTGCTGATCAAAGGTTAAGAGACAGTAGATCTGGGTTGTTCCTTCCACATTTCACCCTTGGGTTTTCTACAAAGTAACCTCTTGATTTCTGGTTGTCCAAGGAACATGATTTAAGTTGCTACAGATTTTTAGGGTTGAGTTTGTAAAGAATTTAGCTCAACCATTTGAGTCCAAATTTGAAAAGCTAAGTCCCATTCTTTATAGTTAACCACAGACATATTTGAGACTGCATCAGCTTTTGAAAATCTTTTTATACAGCTTTTACAGGGCGGTGGAAAAAATACCTTAAAGACGATTATTGCAAATAATAACTAGTGATTCCAATGTTCAGAACAAGAATGGTAGAAGTCCACAGTCAACAATAATATTCATTGCTGATGTAAAGATCAAATATAAACATAGCCTAGGGTTGGTAAGGATATGAATGGTCTTATCAATGACTTAGTATAAACCATTCTGCACCTTTAAGTCATTTAACTCAAGGCTACCTGGGTTAGTAATTTAAACTGCCTACCAGTCTAAATTACTTTGATCAAAGTCGATAATTAAAAGAGAAATAAGGGCAGAAATTTTTGATACTCATAATTGTTCGTTCTACCTTGTGCTTGAACAATAATATTTGTTCATAATATTTCCTAGGCAAACGATAGAAAAGATAGATGAACAGTTGTTTATCCCATTTCGGAGCTTACATACAATACATTTATCCCACCTCGTAGGATCAGTACTCAGTACTCAGTACTGTGGGTAGGTGATATTTATTTTGAATACAAGTGCCCTTTCTCTGAGAAAGCAATTGTATTTGAAATAGATACCACCTACCGACAATATTTTTAGACTATAACCATTTTTATCTTTAAGCTGTGTCATTATCCGATATTGAAGAATCCAGGTAATTAAAAAAAATACATATATCAAATTTCCGCACTGTTAGGGAGGCTGTAATATGACCTACTTTCGCAAAGTTATCACTCCAAAGGCTGTTTTGGTTTCAGTGACATACAGTCAAAGGTTTGACCTTTCTGGCCCAGAGCTTGTTTCAAAATATCCCGAATGTAAAATTGAAACAGTAAACAATGAATCAAAATCTGGTTTATTGAGTAGAAAATCCAACCAGAAAAGTAAATCAAGCCAGAGGTATGTCGGAAACTTTCTCGCTTTGGTTTTCATAATTTCAATACATTAAAACAACCTATTGCAGCCCTGAACTGTTTGATTGTTGTTCCCATGAAAGGAGCAATCAAAATACCGCATGACATTGTAGCGTTTTCTTAATTCACAAATTCGTCTTAAATTTTAGGGCAGGAGCCTCGATCATAGGAACGAGGTTGCAGGAGAGCAGGAGATTCTGCGGAGTTCGTTTGCGTTCTATTCTTTTCAATTTCGCATCAAATTTGTTACTGGACATTTTATTCCGTTATCTTGGGATGGCTTTTTTAAACGCTTTTGTCAAATACAGAGCTTTGATATTTACTAAGGCTAATGTAAATTTTTCAGTTGTGGGCTGTAACAAAAGTCGTTAAACAGTGAAGAAATGGGGAAATCAAGTGTTTGAACAGCATCCTCGGCAAACAAAGAAGGGTTGTCCATGACCAGGACCATTCACTTCACATTGGTTTTCAAGTATTCGAAAAAATATGAAAAAAGAAAAGAATGGATTAGGCTAATCGACTGCATCACTAAACGAGGAGCGAACGGGAATCCTACAGAAATTGTATGGTGTGTTCCAATCATTTTGTCGATGGAAAGTCTACAAAAAAGAACCCATATCAACCCTACATTTTTTTTTTAGTTTTAACGTCATTTTCCACCAGCAATTGGGGCTCAGACGGTGTCCTTCAGAGGAACTTTTGATTTGGCAGTGAGGAATTTCTTGGCCGGATGCTTTTCCTGACGCCAACCAATGGCCTTTTTTTTCTCTGTAAAGTTCCAAATTCTCCTCGACAGCTCGGGGAATCGAACCCGGAACTCCCGGTTATTATGCAGTTGCACTAACCATTAAGCCACGGCTCCTCTATCAAACCTACATCTTGAATGCCAAAAAAACAACAAAAACAAAAACCTTCGAAAGTCACAAGACTCAAGCTTGTCAAGGAAAGTAATCACTCAATAGCGTCGACTAGTTTTAACGCTTAACCTCCATGTGCTGAGTACGGCTGTATATACTGCTTAGCTCAAAGTTAGCCACGCTGTTGTACTTGCCGAGATAAAAACAAGATACAAAATTTCTAAAGACCTGCGGTTATTATTAAATCTTAAAGGAGAAATTGTCCAATGGGGTTCTTGTGAATGTGAAAGTTTTAGGTCAAAATATTTTATTGCATAATTATGTTTTAAAAAAATGATAATAATGGCTCCAAGGCTATGATATTATTTTGATAAATTCCAATGCCATGGTCCTCCGAGGATTCATGGCCTTATCTTCGAAAATCAGGCCTCGATTTTTTCGGGCTGACTAAGCACTCACCTTGTACAAAGTAAAACATAGACTTTTATGGATAAGAAGATTATCTATTTCCAATGTCCACCAAAATTGAAAGAAAAGTCAAATTTGTGTCCAAGATCGGCCACAAAACCTGTTCTGGCATTACGGAACCTCCTTTTTACCCATTGATCCAAGCAGTCCTGATCAAATTGCAACCAAGTTTTCTTGTTATTGTGAAAGTATTGGCAAAAAGTATTTAATTACTTAATAAATTTTTAATGAAAGTAATTAAGGCATCCAGTTTGCAATTTTGTCTTACTATTTTGATGAATTACTTATTTGTTCCTGCGAAGTCTCATGCTGCTATTATGCTTCGTTTGGTTGATATTTTTAACTTTGTCATCACAAAGTTTTTTCAAGAACAATAACAATAACAAAAAAAGTCCAATAAAGGCCAGCATTAGCTGCAGGTAATAACGTTTCGACGTAGATTGCAAATGAAATTGTAAAATTAGAGCAAGAAAAAGATCACCTGAAAAATGAAATTGATGATTGTAACAAAAAGATGATGTTAACTGGCTTTGAAAAAATTCGAAAAGAGATTATCAATAGATAATTGTATTTTCCCCAATTTCCTTTCTTAAAAATATTAAGACTTTATGAGGGACATCTGAGACTTTTTGCAATGGTGTGGATGCTGATTTCGGTATACACAACCTGCTTGATTCAGATATTGGGTGGTAAAACAGCGATTAAAGCAATCCATTCGCATAACCTTTGAAAAGTTTTGTAATCATGTAGGTCCTGGCTTTTTATCTCAGATGTGTTAACTGAAAGTTATAGGAATATGTCTTGATGCTGAGTTGTTGGCTAACATGCTATTCCGTCATTTTCAGCAAGCATTCCTCATCCAGTGCTAAAATGTCAGTTGTGAAGTGTCAAGAAACAAATCGTTGTCAAAAGACAGCTTTGCCTTGTATCCACTTGCGATTTCATTTTCCACTTCTACTGCTGCTTTAATAACTTTGACTTCGTTTTAGTATGCAACAAAACTCTGACTATGCGCTCCAGTTTTCGACCATAAACACAAAAAGGTTATTCAATTCTCTCACTTTCATCTTTGAAATAGTGTTCAAATCTGTGATCTGAAGCGTTGTTGCTTTTTCAAAGAAACCTAATCTCAGAGCTTTGTATCTGATAAAACTTTAAAAAAGCCCAGTAATAAATTTCATGCAAAACTGAAAAATGAATAAACCCCAATATGACAACAAGGCTTTTGATTAGGTGCAAGGGTTAAGTTCAACAATCCCTTATTCAATTCTTTCCTCTTTTTATAGAATATGGTTCGTTGTCGAAACGTAGTAAAATGCATCATAACACGCCCGACCTTTCTTCCTGCCTTATTTACAATCGGTCTTCCTATGCAATTTTTGCGGTCTATTAGAGCATCTGAGGTATCTAAATTTTCAGATTTAATTTCTCTTTGACAAAATTAATTTGAGTTACCTAGCTTCATCTTTTGATACGCTTTCCACCCACAAGTAAAGTTGGCGTCCATACTGCTCCAACTCATCGTTATGGTTTGAACATTGACACTTCAGGGACTGCCTCTACCTGAAGCATGGTGTCACCAGACTGCAACTGAGTAATATTTTGTCACTGAGCAATTTAGGCGTTCAACGACAGTTTTTCTTCCTTTAAAGCATATTTTACACTAGATAAATGTATTCTTCAATTTGTCAAATTTGTCTCCATGAACATATGCAATTTAACAGTGGCTACAGTGTTTCTCGTGTGAAACATTTTGCCAAAGTTTATTCCACATGAATGTATAAGGAGATTATTTTTAAGCCCTACAAATGACGAATTTATTTCACAAGTTTATAATATGACTCACGGTATTTTTTCCCCTTATATTAGGCGCTTTACAAAAGCACAACCGTTTATTACGGCTGATATTTTTAAGATAGTTCAATTAATTAAAAATAAACAAGATTTTTGATGGTAAATATTTGGAGTGTTGAGTTTTTTTGCCAATACTGATTTTATTACTGGTAATTCAATCAATCTTAACAAAATTTAGGCAAGTTTATACCTTAACTTTAGGAGTAGTCTATAACTAATATAAAAATAAATATGCTGCATCACTTGATGGGTCCTTTAGTATGCTTTCTGCTCACATTCTATCTGAGCGGTTTTTTAAAAGACTTGTAATGAACTTCACTTGGTTTACAAATTGACCAAATTTGTATTTTATTTACTCAAATCAAGTTGTCTTTCGGACA
Organism: Morbakka virulenta; assembly: GCA_003991215.1. Taxonomy (NCBI): domain Eukaryota; kingdom Metazoa; phylum Cnidaria; class Cubozoa; order Carybdeida; family Carukiidae; genus Morbakka; species Morbakka virulenta. Next base: position 283,224 of record RDPX01000277.1, read on the forward strand.
TCAGGAATATCAACTTTAAATTAGTGTGGGGCTTTCTTTTTTTTTCAATGTTCCTACTTTACATTCTCAATATTTTTGTGTCACAAAATGGCAAACACAGACGCTGCATAAATTTTCAAAACAAACGCTCGAAACTTCGAACGTTTTTGTATTTTCCCTTTCCATCTTATCCCACACCAGTTTCGGTTTTTTTATTTTTATCATGCTCGACACGAGCTTTTTACGATCGTCATTCAATAACTATTAAAACAGCTTTTCTTACATTTCTTTGGCAATTGGTTTTCGATTTCAACCTTTAAGGGCTTTGTTATTCTTACCTTCGGGTAGGCTAGTATGTTTCGAAATTCCTTCTCCCTTGTCGCCTTTTGTCGCCTTGTCGCCTTGTCGCCTTTTGCAAGTTCACTGCAGGTCTACCTAAAAATTTTCAGTTGCATCCCTGGTCGAAGTTTCTTCTCCTTTTTATAAAAGAGGTCAATTTCAGCCACATGGAATAACTCTTCAATTTAATGCTTTAATATAACTACTTCAAGCACGTCTGTACCTGTCTGATTCGGCACCAACTATGACCTCTTCACTCTCACAAGCCACGAAGCAAAATTACCAACCCACTCAATAAGGACAAATATCCATACCAGAATTTCCATATTTATGAAAGCACTCAAGTGTTTGTTTTCAAATCGTTGAGACCCAAGTCCGTTATTATTTTTTTCCTCGCACAATCCAATACTTTGAGATAAAAATCGATGCACCATGGTTTGGCTCTTCCTATATTCTGCAGAAATGGCTCGAGCTAGACCAAACAATTTCAGTTTCACTGTAGAATACAAGATGCATTTTCATGCAGGAATCATGGGACATCACATTCACAGTCAATTGGACACACACGTTGAACGAGATGATATCGATCAAGAAGAATAATCACCCAGAAGCCTTAAAAATATGATATCCATGCCCAAGATGTGTATAAGATTGATAGGACATTTGTCGGGCATTTGCCAATTTAACTGCCAGGGATTATTTTCTCCAGAACCAAGAAGACAACTTAGTTGACCCCAAAGTAATCGGCAAATGAAAACGTAAAGTCGGTTTGGTTGTCTTAGCAGCGCATAGAAATGATAAATATTGCTGTAATATTTCAAGAAGAACTGTAGAAAAGAAATAAATTTGGAGTCAGTTTGATTTTACGGTGGAAAATATTTCAGTCGTCAGATTGCAGACTGAGATATCGACAGCGTGACTTGTATCACGGACGTAGCTTCTTTAGTCTCCTTTCTTGTTTGGTCCCCAAGGCCATATGGGGGTAAGTTGGCCAACATAAGGATCCGGATACTTATACAAAAGTGATACATTAAATAATCATTATCCAGGTGAGGTGGTCCTGTGGGGAGATTCACCCTCCTGATGAGGGGGGTCTCCTTTTGAGAAATAGGGTAACGGAAAAGGTTATTGGCAATCTATAACTTGAAGTGAAATTAGCGGTGTCTGCAAAATATACGGCTGTGAAAAGCAAGACAACTTCTGTTAAAAACTAGCAAACAGAGGAACATATAATATCAAATTTGATCTCAAATTTCCTATATCTGAGGAATTAGAATTAAGGGATGAATTTTGACAATACATTTAAAATTTGTGAAAACATGTAGTGTAATGAAGGCATGTGAGTGGAATTGATTGGCAACTTTGATAATTATGAAAAACAGCGCCCAATTTTTTTTAAAAAAAGAAAACATTTCTCGGTGCTTATTCAAAGAGTGGAGCTCATTTTGCAAAATAAAAGTTTTTTCGGTGCAGACCATGTTGTGGGAGGCTATTTGAAGGCAGGGGCTTATTACGAACTGACGGTAAGGAATTGGTATTTTGATTCAGTCCGAGTTCCTCAGCTTGTTTTCCCTAAAATTCATTTTTCATTTAGAATCTATTTACACTTATCTCTGAGAGAACATTAAATTAAGTAGTCAAAACATCCAAATATTCAGCTGCAGACTGATTATGATTTCTCAATAATTTTAAATTCTGATATTTCCTGTATAAGAAATTTGTTTTTCTCCGTTAAAAAATCTGTAGAAATAAACATTTGGGGTTTGATTCAGAAAAATACGCGGGTGCGAGGAAACACTCCTGAAATTTGATGCTCACGGGGGGTAACATGACAAGGGAAGGTGAGGAGTCAAATTAATGTTTTTCCCCTGATGTAAACCATGATTTTATGGCATTTTAATACAGTGTTAGTCACGCTATTCCAGAGGAACGGATTTTTTTCTAAGCAGTTGACTAAACTATTTGTTTGAATTTGGCATTATTTTATGGACGTCTGGCCCAGCTTTTAATTTTTAGTTTTCCACACACGTGATTTTCCGAGTGAGCGGGGTTTTTCATGTCGATTGACATCGCTTTTTTTTCAATCAAACACACGAGTTAACTGTGCATGAAAAGAGACTTGCCATTCGGTTTGAAGTCTGCAACATCAGAAAAGTGGCCTAGACGGTGTAAAAGGTTTTAAGGTTAAGCCTTTAACGGAAGACAAGTTATTGTTTCCTTCAATGGCTTTTAAACGATACCAAGATAGAGTACATTTAATATTCCATTTTGCAAACAAGGGATTAACAAACTTTCCTCCCCATTGAGTGTGATGACCAACAGATTTTGAACCTTGAGGCAAAGAATTAAAGGACGTGTATATCATCTGCCTGCCATTGTTGCTAGACCGTTACATGTTCATCATTGGCTAGTAACAAAACCTACACTAAGGAAAGATGAGAAATAAAAGTGCCACTTCAATAATCAGGCCTTGCCTTGGTGGTACAGTACTTTTTATGAAAATGCTGACCTTTATTTTTCTGATAATTGTTGCCAACACAATAGCATTGCCCCGTAATGTCAATGAACATACATTTGGAGGAAAGCAACACAGCCCGTCAGAACTTGCTAATCTTATCGCAGTTTTACCTGGAGTGGATTGCTGTGGGACTGTTTTGACTCCGAAGTGGATATTGTTCTTTGCAAAATGTGCACAGAAACATAAATCAAACAATGAAACGGCTGTGAGAAGTGTCAACATTTTACAAACAGGAGCAAAACAATTAAAAAAACTCACGGTCAGCACAGTTCAATTTCATTCAGTCGATTTCAAAGAGCCTAAAAGCGGATCCATGCAATTTGCTCTTCTGCAAACAAACTTGAGTGAGATCGGTAATTCGAGAATTAACTTTGGTATAGAAGAAAGTAGTCTGTCATCCAAAAATTACGGTCACAAAGTATTCATACCTATTATTACCCGAAAGGTGGTAGGACAAGAGCTGAGCAAGCCGGATGTTAGTGTTCGCATGGAAACATTAATACTCACAAGGGCCCTTGATTGCCATCAACCGGTTCATATCCTCAAAGAGGAAAACAAAGTTTTGTGCCTTGCAAAGTTAAACAAAGTACTTCAACCATGCGATATTCTTCCAGGAACGCCAGTGTTTAGCAGCCAACACAGGAAAAAGAGGTTAAAAATTATTGGGTTTTTTAACACACAATGTGAATTTGGTCACGCTATACCAAAAACAAGTAGCCAGAAGAGAGAGTTGATTTTAGCAGCTAAAATTATACCAGCAATCGAGTCTATTTTGAAGATACAAGGTAGGTTTATTTCAAAGTGTTTTTAATTCTGTCCAATGTAATGGACAATGCAGCATTAATTTGCAATGCGTTTTAGTTAAGGTGCTATGCAATTTAACGTAATGCAATGTCATTCAGATTAAATGAGGTCTGTGATCAGTACTGCAATACTGAACGTCCAGTGGATTAAAAATATATTGAAAGACCTTTTTTTAACAATTTTATTAAGGTTTTGCTTATTTGTTTAAGTATTTACGACGTTTTAGTATTTAAAGTACCTCTCACATTTTCAAGCAAAGACAAAAGGCTTCCGGGCCAGCTGTGTTCTCAACATTTGGCTTTTTTGGAAAATTTGAGACATTTTGAAATAACATTCGGGATCATCTGGTATGGTAATTTCATACAAATTCCACTGAAGGTCAAGCGCTGTGCGATAATGCGATGAATACACACATACACAAATATACTCGAATAAAAATGTCGATTTAATATGTGCCCATGTGCAAATAAAAAAAGGCTGTATTTCGGTCTTGGGGCTGTGGTTCTAGACTATGACGTTATTACTATATAATAATTTATAATATAATATAATATAATATAATATAATATAATATAATATAATATATTATAGTATAATATAATATAATATAATATAATTTAATATAATATAATATAATATAATATAATATAATATAATATAATATAATATAATATAATATAATATAATATAATATAATATAATATAATATAATATAATATAATATAATATAATATAATATAATATAATTTAATATAATATAATATAATATAATATAATATAATATAATATAATATAATATAATATAATATAATATAATATAATATAATATAATATAATATAATATAATATAATATAATTTAATATAATATAATATAATATAATATAATATAATATATTATAGTATAATATAATATAATATAATATAATATAATATAATATAATATAATATAATATAATATAATATAATATAATATAATTTAATCTAATATAATATAATATATAATATAATATAATATAATATAATATAATTAATATAATATGATATAATATAATATAAGATAAGATAAGATAAGAAGATAAGATAATATATTAAAATACAATACAATATAATATACTATACTATACTATATAAATTATAAGGCCCCTATATCTACATTACCTTTATTATTTTGTACAAAAGTTCAAATTTCGCGTGAGCTACACGTAGATAAATATTTTCTGCAAGTGATTGCATAAAGACAAACCAGTTTTAAAAGAAACTGTACATCTAAATATAAAATACGTACAATTCGATCCAGCCTCAGGTTTTAAATCCTATTAATTTCGATGGTAACTCCAGCCCCATTTACAGCAATCCTGGAGAAAAAGCATGAATGAGGAAATTCGACAAATCGATGGTACACCTTCTTTATCGTCGACACTTTGTCCACCGAGAAATTGTAAACTGTTTAAAGAAAGAATGCAACAGAAAATTTAGTTAACAAAGTCATATGCACGCAACGCTTGCAATGACAGCGAATGAATTATAGCTGTCTCTGTAAAATTTTGGGAAACCTTGTTTAAATGTGCCGGCTTTCAAGTTCATTTATATCAAGTGACGATAACATTCGACAGCATACGATAGGATCCAATGGCACGGATGACATCCACTTATATATGCACGTTGCATGCACGCATATGTACGCAACGCTTGCAATGACAGCGAATGAATTATAGCTGTCTCTGTAAAATTTTAGGAAACCTTGTTTAAATGTGCCGGCCTTCAAGTTCATTTATATCAAGTGACGATAACATTCGACAGCATACGATAGGATCCGATGGCACGGATGACATCCAAATTTAGTCGACGCGGAGATAAGAGCCCTAGTTGCCTGTGTATAATGAAAAGCCAGGTTATCCCTCAGTTTAGACTTTATAGTGTCTGGGATAGAAAAGAGCAGTCTGGTGTGAAATCGAGGACCATTGGAAGGGCTATTGGCAATCGTTTTCTATTGAAAATAATCAATTCTGCTAAATTTTGATTATTACAAAATACCGAAATGTTCCTTCAGCCTATACTTAGTATGAGAAAAAATAAGACACAAAAAGCTGTAAAAGCAAGGTAGATTGAGGTTCCAACAGACTGCTGTGGGATTTTTGGTGGTTAAAGACAAAGTATGATTCAAGTAAGCGAAGAAGACCAGACACACTGTGTCTGGTTACTCTCTCGTTAGTTTAGGCTTTCAATCTTTATTCGCTTCCGAATGTTGCTAAATAATTTTTTTTTACATTGTTTTAATATATTGTATTTACTATATTATATTATATTATATTATATTATATATATTATATNTTTATTATATATATTATATTATATTATATTATATTATATTATATTATATTATATTATATTATATTATATATTATATTATATTATATTATTATATTATATTATATTATATTATATTATATATTATATTATATTATATTATATTTTATTATATTATATTATATTATATTACATTATATTATATTATATTATATTATATTATATTATATTATATTATATTATATTATATTATATTATATTATATTATATTATATTATATTATATTATATTATATTAATATTAATATTATATAAAAAGAAGATTTTGAAATGCAATTCAGCACTCCAAAACATAACCATACCCTAATTTGGGGATTGACTTTGTTTGAGTGATTTGTAAACTAATGGTAAGGTTGAAAAAATATAAAATAACACCTGCGGCCACACCAAAACTCGAAGTACGACATATAAGACAGTGATCTTATATCCAAGGAATACGCAATAGCAATGAGAAACAAGTTTGCTTCTCTTTCTGGTGAAGAATCAAAGTGAAACACAGTAAGGCATTAGTGGGGTCCGCAAAAGATGTTATCGGAAAGACAGTGTTACACACTAGAAATACGCAAATGATAAGTGAAATAATTAATATAAGGTAAGAAGAGCTAACAGGTATATCAGAGAAATGAAACAGAGTATGGAAAACTGGACAAGACCATCAAAGTGAATAGAGACAAGCAAAAGAAGAATGGGCGAACGAAAAGTATACCGAAATTTTAAGGGTTAAGAATACAGACCCAGGTGGTCTTCAGGTAAAAGAAGTAGCAGAAAAAAGTATGCTTTTCATTGGGATGGATAAATAGGAGAACAGAACAATTTTTGTAGAAAAGGATAAGGTGCTGCACCGTTGGATTGATACATTATGGAACTATTTTATTACTGCCATGAAGATAAACAAAGATTAAGTAATTTCACGGAAAAGAAATCCCGAAAGCTGAAGTACAACAGTATTGAATGAAATAAAAGGAAAAAGAACAGCAGGGTTAAATACGATTGTAAGAGAGATGACGAGAGCAAAGAAAAATTGTTTAGATTAAGACGATTACTAAAATGGTCATTTATTTTTATAACAGTGGAAAATTACTAGGGGGTTTACCTCGTCGTCGTCGTCAGGTCGCATATTCGTCTTGAACATCGCTGACTTATCGCCGCCAAGCATCATGGTCTTGTGCAAGCCGCAAAATATGCGCTTATAATTTCTTAAACGGCTTCTTGATGTTGTCCTATCACTTTGTGAGCGGTCGGCCCCCGTTTCTCATCTCTTCGATATTCGATGTTATAATGTGCTTCTCCACATAGTGTTTCAGCTCGACATGTGCTCGATGTATTTGAACATCCATTTGAACAATACCCATCAACTGTCTCCGTTTCCTCATTTTTTAATACCCATTCATCTCTCGTCAATCTAAATTTGACACTCTCAGCAGCTTTGGAGAGCACCACATCTCAAAAGGATTTATCCTCCCCCTAACCTCTCTTTCTCATTGCCCATTCTTCGCACCCATTTAGCACTGCTGACAAAAGTGGGACCATGAATAGCCCTAGCTTGGTTGCCATGCTGTTGCTTCTATCTGTCCATATGTTAGTCTGGCGCACAAGTGTGCAAGATTCCATGATCTCGGCTACGAGATGAGTAACCTGCTGCACTTTCTCTCACCTTTCTCCATTGCAAAAGAAATTCACAGTTATCGGCTCTTTCTCCGACATCACAGCCTTCGTTTTACTGACGTTCAGATGTAGACCAAATGCGGCTGAAACGTCTTTCATGCGATTATTTTCGAATGTAGATTGTCGAGGAGTTCAACATTAAGCACTGTTGCGGCCGCATTTTGCAGGTAGGAGAAGTTACACCCTACTAGCGAAAGAACGTAAAGTGGGTTACAAACAGTTCAAGCTATCATCTTAGTGTTGGTGTTGAATATATTAGGAGAAAGATCTCACTCTTGTTTGACGCTCTTTCCATTGTAAAACCATTCAGTTCCGCCACAGGCTGTTCTGATGGTAGAACGTTGATTCTGATATAGCCCTATATCAGACCAACCAGATGTGCTGGGTATGCCATATCTAACAATGTTTTCCACAATTTTGGGTAACAAAGGCAACCAAAGGCATTTTTATTCTTTATAAAGCAAAAGAATGGCAGTCTGTATGATCGCAATCCGTTTCCATCACCCCTCCAAGGTTTACAGTCTAGTTACGTGTTCCGCACCCTTCTCTGAAACCACATTTTTCATGTCCAAACGCCATTATGGATATCGCTTTCATTTAGTTGCTAATGCATACGTTATCAGCTCGATCGGTATTTCGTCAACACCACTCGCCTTTTCTGTTTTAGGCGTCTTCAGGGTGTGCACAATTTCAATTCTCAAAGGAGCTGACTCCACTTCCATGGTCTCCTAGTCAACTAATATCTCAGTTGAAGTATCGTCTTATTTATATTTTTTGTGCACTCAAGCCGTTATTGCTTGGATTTTTCCTTGGCTATTAGCACGATCACGTTTACAGTTTTTAGCTTTCCCATTTTTTTGTTGAATTTAGGATTGAGCTGTTTGACGATTCTGAATGTGGCCATTCTTTTCTTGCCTGCACCATCTACTGATGTCCCATTTCAAAATTTTATACTAATCTGAATTGTAGCTATATTCAACTTTAGCATTCTATCTAAGCTTCGCTGCTTTAGGGAATTTACTTCGATATCCATGGCTGATTCGTATGAAATTGATGCTTTGGAACCTGTTTAGTGGCGGCCGAGTGAACTTTCTTTTCCAGGTGTTGCTACATCTTTTTCAGAATGCCTTCCTCATGCGTGTTATTTCTAGAGGAATTCGTAGTTCCACTCCGAATTCCTCTGGAATTTGTTCCAAGTCATATGGCAATGGTGGTCAGCTTCTCACGGTACATTCTTTGTCATTACAAGGTTATGCTCTGAGTCACAGGCAACAGGGTAAGCCCTGCAATTCGACATGATTGATTTCCATCGATGGTGAGCAGTGATATAGTCCATCTGGTTTCTAGTAGCAACTTATGGTGATAGACACGTGTGCTTTTGTCTATTGGGATACGCATACAGTGTGTTTGCGTTAGCTTGTTGGCCTCACAGAAAAGAATTGTACACCGCATTCTTTCGTTGGCGTCACCTATGCCATGAGTACCCATAGCCGTTTTGTTAAACCACGCATCATCAACTTTTGCTTTCCAATCTCCAGTTACAACAGGGGTGTGTCCTTGATGTGTTTCGTTCAGACCTTTCTGGAAAGAGTCATAAAACTCTTCGATTTGTTTTTCCTTTCTTCCTTTGCTTTGCTGTTTAAGGCATAGACTTGTCCTAAGGAAACAGTTTGCACATCAGTCGCATAATGATAAGCCTGTTGCTTATTGGGTTGTATCTCATAACTGGCAACGCCATAGCGGACCTAGAATAAACCACTTTGTTTCTGCTTCCTTTGTGTTTTTCAGAAAGGTACACTGTGAAGCCACCATAAGATGAAAAATGTCCAGCACTGGCGGAACATGTTGCAGCTATGCCAAGAGCATAATATTTCATTTTCTCTACCTCGTCTTTCAGTAGATTTAATTTTCCCCGTTTCTATCTGTATTCCAGGAACCAATATTTGTTTCCTGACCAATTAAATTCAGAGTAGATTTTGTGGCAGCAGATCAGCCAATTGACAACCTTGCAGTCGAGGGTGTGGCTAGACATCATCATAACGCCTCGCCCAGTACTGGCACAGCTACTTGGTTCTTCCCTAAAGCCTAATGGACTCACTCACACACGTCAAGGTTGATCTATTTGTTGAAGCGACATGTTTTCTTGGGTGGTGCAACAGGAAACAAAAAGCCAACCAAGAGACGTGAACGAGTAAGAATTGCTGAGAAGAACTAGCAGTACTGAAAAGTGGACAAAGTACAGTGGAGAACAATGATTGAGACATTGTGAAAGAGTAGGACACATAGCAGAAAAATTTTTTCCTGTTGAATGGGTGGTACAGTAAGAAAGAACATTCCTTGAAAATAATTATGGAAAAAATGATGGAACTCTGTTGTTTATAGATAGATAGTATTAGCAAGTAAACGAAAATACACTGGTCTGCTATTTCAGATTTTTTTCTTTACTATATCTTTTTGGCACACCCTAGTTTAATTACTTGATAATTTGTAACAGGATATTAGATATCATATATAATATAATATATATTATATATTATTTATATTACATAATATAATATATATATATTATATTAGGTTTTACAATATACTACACCAATGTATAATGGTTTACAACTAAACAAACATTGTGAAGCTGCTAAAAACAGAACAACACTGATTTAATCTATTAAAAAACTTGCAATTTTTTGAAAATGTCAGGACAGTTAAGACATTAATTTCAAGTATGGTACCCTTTTTAGCTTAACTTAACAAATTAAGAAGCTATCTTTCCCCCCAAAACCCACTTAACTTGTAATTGAGATTCCTGTCCAACTAACCAGAATACTACTCTTGTTACCATGAATTTTTATGATGCCACCTTATTAATCTGTACCAGTATTACGCCATCTCGGTATATTTCCGCCACAACCTTACATCACTGAACACTCTTTTTCCCCCATTTTTTCTGCGACAATCAGAAGAATATTTATACCTTTTCAGTCAATTTTACATAACACCCGCACTGTAGTCAACCTGCAATATATCTACGTTCTAAAAACCAAGTAAAAACTTAACGGTTTAACGGAAAATACCTAAATTCATCCACCTTTGGTGTTTGTTCGATCTTCTGATCCATTGAGAGGGTCAGAGATTAGATGGAACACGATTTAACGAAAAGTTTGTTACTTTACTGTATACTTGGTGTCAACTTCGGAGTAACCCTTTGAGACATTTACGTATATATATATATATATATATAGTATATATATGCTTATTTATTATGTGTATGCAGACGATGGACATCATTAACATGTTTATAAATCCAAAATTAGTAACAGGGAAGCTCAGCTTGATATTTATTAGTGTGAAACTGGACATTTATTACAAATGTACTCCACGTCGAGCAAACAGGTCATGAAAATGTTGAATGTTGGAACTAACCTGCATTATCACAACACGTTCTTTACCGTTGAAGGCACTTGACCAGAAATCTTGGTCCTTGGTGAACTCACATCCTATTGGAAGCGCTTTCATTGCTTAGCTTGCACTTATTTTTGAAAAAAGATTGTGACGGGGTTTCGTTGTTTATCATAAAATTATCACAAAATCTTACTTCAAGTGGCTGTAGTTTCAAGCTAGTTTGGTTTGCAGATGGTATTATAATATCACTCACTTGTTGCTTAGATAACAACTATATTGGTATTCCATATTAAAACTATTCAGAAAGTAGCATTAAGGTGGTGAAGAAGAATAGTATGGCGTTTATAGGCCCATCAGGCAGGCAGTCAATATACATAGTAATTAAGAAGTCAAATTGGGTGCGTTTACGTTTCACNATATATATATATATATATATATATATATATATATATATATACTATATATGCTTATTATTTATTATGTGTATGCAGACGATGGACATCATTAACATGTTTATAAATCCAAAATTACTAACAGGCAAGCTCAGCTTGATATTTACTAGTGTGAAACTGGACATTTATTACAAATGTACTCCACGTCGAGCAAACAGGTCATGAAAATGTTGAATGTTGGAACTAACCTGCATTATCACAACACGTTCTTTACCGTTGAAGGCACTTGACCAGAAATCTTGGTCCTTGAATGAGGGTGAACTCACATCCTATTGGAAGCGCTTTCATTGCTTAGTTTGCACTTATTTTCGAAAAAAGATTGTGACGGGGTTTCGTCCCAGCCTGTATTCAATTCATTGTTTATCATAAATGTTGTTTATCATAAAATTATCATAAAATCTTACTTCAAGTGGCTGTAGTTTCAAGCTAGTTTGGTTTGCAGATGGTATTATAATATCACTCACTTGTTGCTTAGATAACAACTATATTGGTATTCCATATTAAAACTATTCAGAAAGTAGCATTAAGGTGGTGAAGAAGAATAGTATGGCGTTTATAGGCCCATCAGGCAGGCAGTCAATATACATAGTAATTAAGAAGTCAAATTGGGTGCGTTTACGTTTCACTATTTCAGACGTCTGTTCAAAAGGGGTGAGTCTACAAGCCCCAATAAACATTGGATATCCTGTTAACTCATTTCCCTTGATACAGCATTGTGACATTAAAGAGACACAGAACATATTTCACTGCCAAATAGTTTGTGGGAAAATAGCGTGGAAAGTAGCCGTCTACTATCCCTTTTGCGTATCTAATGATTTGCAGTATTCCTCCCTCGTCTGTGCGTTAGCCTGAGAAATTATTCTTTTTCACTGATTCGTAACAGGGTCTTCTGAAACGTACATGTGGGAGGAATAACACAGTTTTGATCGCACGAAGAAAAAGTATCAGTATTTTTCGCCACGGAAAACTGTTTGCTTAATTTAATGTACACATGGCAACAGTCGTTATTAATATTAAATGTCACAATTGAAAATTATTTTCTGGTCGCAGTAAAAATGCATGGCTCTGCTAGAATTGAAATCAGGAAATATTAGTTGCATTGTTGGCCACAAAGTTCAGTTTAAGAGAAATGGCTCGAAAAGATAGATTTCCATCGCTTTCTTCAATGACCATTTTGTTAACATTTTAAAAAAATCAGTATGGATTTTCTTCTACCAATGACTTTCAATTGTTTTCTATTTTTTATATGATACCTTTTTCTTCGTTTTAAATCATTTTGTTTTGTTTTTGAATTTACGCCCGTGTCATTTGTTATCATTGTGACCCGATGTTATGTGTTGCCATAGGGGAGATAGGGGCAGCATTTGTGTATATAGGTTTTGGGTACTTTCTTTGAAGTGATGGCAGGTGACTATCCTCAAGGAGCAATAAAAGTATCTTGAAATAGCTGTTTGAAGTACATGGTTCATGTTACGATTGTGACAATATCTTTGGTGGTTTTCCCTTTTTAATGGGAATGTAATGCTCTCCACTTCGCCATCGCGATTCACGTTAGGTAGGTATAAGATTCATTCAAAACAACATGAATTATTTCAGTCCTTTTGTAAAAAAAGCGGTTTTTTTGTGTAATATTTCATGGGAAGGTGTTTTTATAATCATTTAATTGAATTAAAAAGTATTCGTGCTTGAAGTACGATTTATCGTCTTTTGTCAATCTTCTGCTGTTAGAGATGCCTTGTAGAAAAGCTTCTTGTCGGTAATTCTTACTCCTGTCCGTGGTTTTGTGGCTGACCCTAATGGAGACAGATTCAGTCCTCATATGACTGTTTGGTTTGTTGGCTGTTCCATTACATTGTTACAATATTTGATTCAGGGTAGTGCGGTTAAAGTTTTGTAGTATGCTTTAAAACCGCGAGTTTTTAGGCGATTGTAGAGGATTATAGACCTGTGACCTGTAATAAACATGAAAATCAGATTTCCCATCTTCATTGGCGTATTAAGGGAATGAATGTGTTTGATGTGTTTGCAGAAAAGGAGAAAAGTTGGTTTATAAATAGAATCAAAACAGAAGTTTAAGGTGGATAAATGCATAGGTACTGATTTTCAATCAGTTACTAAACGAGAAAATTCTGATAGTTTTTGTCACTGTTCCCTTCATGAAACTTTTTCAGACCAAGTGAAAAAAGAAATCAGTTTTTGTAAGAGAAGGGCTTCTAACAACTTTTTTGACCATTTTAAATGGATGCCGGTTTGGGAAAGTGTGTTCTTAGTCAATATTATCAACTTCAAAACCGTTCAACACAATTTCAAAATATGAAAATGAACCAGGCTATAATTTATGAATTTCATTTCGGAAATAAACAAGAATAAAAACTTAAGAGAGGAGACTAGCTATTGATCAATACCCTGGCGTGAGGTATTCTGGATACTTTTTAATGGAATGCTCTTACGGCATAAAATAATCTTTAGAAATTATCGTGAGCACAGAAGCAGTATTTTCGAACATTGTTCTTACTTTGTAAGAGATAAAAAATGATTTTAGTCTGTTAGTTTTATTAGTTGTGTGTTTTTGTGCATGCATGAGTTGGGATCATCAAAGAAGGTTACAAAAGAACCCTTTTCTTATTATTAATTTTTAAATGACTGAATCACAAAGAACAAGGATGCTAAATATTTAGAACTGTTTAATTGCGTGTCAAGGTTTGTCTTTCAACTCTACAATGAATTTGAAATAAAACACAACGATAGCAAAAGAAACCGTTTCCCTGATTAGCTTATCCGATTTCTTCATTAATTGAACACAAGCAACAGTAAGCATCATTGTAAAATGCGTCACAATTGGGAAAGTGTTTTAGTAATTCTTCATTTTGTAGTATTCATGTTCATAGATACCAGAGCTGTTATTTTCTCGATCAGTATGGAAGTGTGTAATTCATACAATTTTCGGTATTTTAGGAATAGTTTCTAAGATAAACCTGTCAGAATGAGCCCGGCTGGACTAAAATACAGGGTACTATATATATAGTTATGGATAGCATATAAACGTAGTGTGCTACAAATAAGATGCATAGTTCAGACGTGGTTATAAAGGTCAGTTTTGACCGTTGACTCTGGCGTTTACTACTATTTAATTCTATCGCGAATAAGTGTAATGTTAACTTTCATTTTCTACCTGAATACCAGAAACTCGTATAAGGTCGGAGGCTCTGGTAAGAATAATGAAATACATATCGTTAAGCTTATATCAGGTCACATTCATTTAGTCTTCAGTTTTTTCCCTCCCAATTGAGGACCTCATAAATTTAACCTGAATTAGAAAAAGTGTAACTGAAGTATTCTTGTGTGTAAAACGATTTAAAGTTCACTGCCCTGTCATTTTCAGTCATCATGAAGACTTTTTGTTCATTATTGATTGTGACAGCTAAGTGTTTATCAGGAGTTATAAGTTTGGTAAAAAGTTTTTAAAAGATGTGCAGATCCGTAGACTAAAGGATGGATGCACATTGAGGAATCTATTAATGAGATAATATGAAAAAAATAATATAAAAGGAAAAACAACATTAATTTAATGCATTTAAAATTAGGACCCAACATACAGACCCATAAGTTGCTATTGAGAATACTTACTGTTTTTATATCTGAAATTTTGACAGCCGATTTCAACATCAGTTAATGTTTACTTGCTTACTTAATACTGTTTCTACCGGTTCAGTAGTCTAGTGACATCCAGAGTCAGCAATCAGTCCTTCTTGATATGCATTCCACGAGACTTTGTCTTTGGTCAAGCGTCTTAGGCGGTTCAGGTGTTTGGGTGTGTGTGGGGTCCCGAGGCCTGCTCGTTTGATGTCTGCATGTATTGTTTCCAGTAGGTTTGAGCAGTGTCTGCCACGCCTAGCCTGGTACCTTTTGCTTCCATCAATTGCAAACTCTAAAGCTTGTAGTGCCGGTGTCTGTCTCTCCATACGGAGGATGTGACCTGGCATTGGCCAGCATTGTCGGATTATCCTCTTGGAGAGTGGCTCGCATTTTCTGGTCTTGTATGGCCCCTTGTTGCAGATGAGGCTGTGTGCCAATCCATGTCCTGTGATGGTACGGAGATGCTTGCGGTAGCATAAATCCAGTTTCTTCACATTAGCCGACTTTGTGGCCCAGCTGCTGCAGTTGTATAGCATGATTGAAGTGCAGTATGCTTTGTACAGACGGAGTTTCTTTTGTACTGGAATTGCCGACCGACTCCAGATCTTCCAATAGGATTGAAAGGCGATGTTTCCTGAGGTGTAGCGAGATTTGATATCTTCGTTGCTTCAGAGTAGGGAGCCTAGGATCTTGCTTTTCCTCCTGTGTTCATGTCCTCGGCAGGCTTGGCCATCTTCATCCTTTTCTGACTTCTCAGCGAGGTAGACGTAAGTGTGTTCGGTTTTGGACTCGTTCATAAATAGGTTGTGCTGCTTTAGGGTGATTTTGCAGATGTCTTGTATTCTGTTCAGTGGAGCTCTTTCTTCATCAACGAAATCAACATCGTCAGCCTATTCCATCTCTAGTGGCATGTCTGTGTCTGAGATGGGTGGATTTGGTCTTGTAAAGTGAGTACGTGCTGATTGCAATGCTGTGGCTAAGTAATTGGTGAAGAGCACTGGGGAGAGAATATGGCCTTGGGGTGAGCCGATGGATCTATTGAATTCAACTGATGTTTCCGAGCTTACTCTAATCGACAGCCTTGTCTCTGCAAGGAGCATGCACACTAATCGCAGTTCATCTTCATTGCAGTTCACCCTGGCACGAGAGTTTAGGATTAGTTGTCGTTTGATGGTGTCGAAAGCTTTTGACATATCAATTCCCACCTTGTGAAAATACCATTTTCTTGTCAGCACGACAGAAACCAGCATGCGTTGAGCCCATACTATGTCTCCACAGCTTCTTCCTCTTTTGAAGTCACCTTGACATGGGCCTGTGTAGCTGTTAATCTTTTCCCTGAACCTGCGCAGTGTGATGGTAGAAAGAATCTTCCTGATGCTGTTCAATAGCACAATAGGGCGTGGGTTTGCTGCTTGTCCTGGTGNGTGGATTTGGTCTTGTAAAGTGAGTACGTGCTGATTGCAATGCTGTGGCTAAGTAATTGGTGAAGAGCACTGGGGAGAGAATATGGCCTTGGGGTGAGCCGATGGATCTATTGAATTCAACTGATGTTTCCGAGCTTACTCTAATCGACAGCCTTGTCTCTGCAAGGAGCATGCACACTAATCGCAGTTCATCTTCATTGCAGTTCACCCTGGCACGGGAGTTTAGGATTAGTTGTCGTTTGATGGTGTCGAAAGCTTTTGACATATCAATTCCCACCTTGTGAAAATACCATTTTCTTGTCAGCACGACAGAAACCAGCATGCGTTGAGCCCATACTATGTCTCCACAGCTTCTTCCTCTTTTGAAGTCACCTTGACATGGGCCTGTGTAGCTGTTAATCTTTTCCCTGAACCTGCGCAGTGTGATGGTAGAAAGAATCTTCCTGATGCTGTTCAATAGCACAATAGGGCGTGGGTTTGCTGCTTGTCCTGGTGGCTTTGTTGCTTTGGGCAGGGAATCAAGGTCCTTTCTTCTAGGCTTTCAATGGGTTGTGTTGTTCGAGGGATTTGTTGACGATCTTCGCAATATGTCTCGAGATAATGGCCTTGGCTTCTTTAAAGAGCTCACCGTTGATGTTGTCAGGGCCAGCTGCTCGTCCATTCTTTAGGGATGATATGGCGTTTTTAGTTTCCTCCTCTGCGATGGGTTTGGAGAGAGATCTTGGGTCCCCTGAGAATGGTTCGAGTGGGGCATCTTGTTGGTCGGTGAATTGCTCTTGGAACCATGTTCTTATGGCATCGGCGTTTCCCTTGTCTGATCCAATGAAGTTGCTTTCTGCATCATGAACAGTTTTCAATTTTTTTTGCTGGTAGATACGTAATCGCAGAGCTTTCTATTGTTTGGATAGTTGTAGAACTGTAGGGTCGTTGGTTTGTTCGCGCCTGTTGTTATTGGGCTTAATTTCCCCAGCTGTAGTCCGTGCGGTCTCAGCCATGCAGTTTAGGATGCTAGGGAGGGCTGTATTGGGATCGTTGGTGTCTTCTAGTTTTGTTATCTTTGTGTTCAGGTTTATTCTATATGTTTCTCTGATGGGCACGTCGGTTAGTAGCTGTTCAATGTTGATCCGTCTTTGGCCTGTTTGTTTCTTTCTTTGTTTATACACCAGATGGATTTTGTTCATGTGTAGTTTGGCGATGACAAGTTTGTGGTCAGAGTTGAGGTCAGTGCCGCCGAACGAGTGTGAGTCTCTAAGAAGAGGAGTTGCTTTCTGGCTGCAGAGAATGTAGTCGATCTGATTGAACTAGTCTAGTCTTTTGCCTTGTTTGGTGTCCTTGATGTGTCCTTTCCAGGTTGTTCATGTCTCCATGGGTGTTCAAATGCTGTGTTACTTGCGACGTGACCATTGGTGGTTAGGAAGTCCATGAGAGCTTCACCGTTGTGATTTTGGCTGCCTTTGCCATACGATCCCATGTTTTCTGCAAGTCCATTTCTGATGTCTTCTGTGGATAGTTTTCCTAGCTTGTCTCCACATATAAATGTGAGCCAACTGCTTGGTCTTTTAATAATAGATGTTAGTTCTGTGTAGAAACTGTCCAGCAGAGATGGCTCTTCTTGGGCTTTCTCTGATGTGGGTCCATAGGCATTGCCAATTCGACTATTCAAGGCATCTCCGTTACGAGTGTTGATACTTAGGTCGATGGTAGCGACGCTGTCACTTATGTGTTTGTAGCAGATGATGTTTTCAGACAGCCTTGGTCCAATGACAAATCCGAGTCCGTGGTGAACTGTTTGATTTTGTGGCATGAAGATGAGTTTGTGGCCAGTCTACAGTGTTCCCAGCGATTCTTGGATACAGAGGATATCTATGTTGTATCGTTGGCAGTCCGCGCCTAGAGGTTGTTTCTTTGAGGCGCCAGCTAGTCCCCTTACGTTCGAAGTGCCTATGTTCAAACGAATGGGTTGGCATCTTGGTTGTGGATGTGTGCATTCTTAAAGGGTATACATCTTACTGTGAGGCGAGGGCTTATCCTCTTACTCCTCACAGTAATGCGGTTGTTAGCTCGAAATCTTCGACGATGCTCGGCTTCCCAACAGTATTAGTGTTGGAACTCCCAGGATGGACCGCTTGGAGGTGATCGTCGTCCCATCCCAGTTAATGTTTCATGAAACAAAAATGTTTTACAGGAGATGTATGTTGATCTTGTTGTTAAATGTAATACCTGCTAAAAATTTTTTCTTTTCAGCCAGACCTTCACTCTTTTTGTTTTTAAATGCAGTGTTTAGCCTACTGGAGATCAATCAGTGTTGCAGAGGGGATTAATAATTTTTTTGCCTTCAATGCTAGAATGTGAACGTTGGATACTGTAACCCATGAACTGGTATTAGGGGAAAAAAAGGGAAATCGCAAATTGTTGTTTATTATTTTTGATTTCTTGGACATAAAACCAGGTTTTTTTAACATGTCTATAAATGTTACTTAACTTTTGCAGCAACCCAAGAGTCCCGATTTAATTTGCACGAGTGAAAAACCAGTGAAAACCTTTGTAAAATGCCACTGTTAACCATAGGGACGAGAATTCGGGACAGTGTTTTCCAGTTGGACCGTTGGATTTGGCGAGGCCTTGAGCCCATAACAGTGCAGAAAAATGGGCAGGAATGTAAAAAATAGAAAAAGAAAAACTATTTATCATATGCGGTTTACGTTAGTTGTATCCTGGCTATGACCACTTACGAAATTGATTAGAACACTATTCTATACAAGTGGTTCAAGGTTGGGTGTTAAGAGTAAGGTTACTATAACAAAACTATTCGATAGTTTTTAGAATAATTAGTTTTGTTTTAAAAAAGTACATTGTGTTGCAATGTCTGTTAAAACAAGTTGTATACATATAAAAGAGTAAGGTATTTTATCCAGGGTTTGTTAACGAAATGGTTCCTATTTCGTTTTTATAACTATTCAGATTCCAAAGAATGTAAACCTACTGGTCATACAGTGATAGACGATTTTCGTAGACAGACATCTTACTTCGTTCATCCAACTTCAAATGCAGATCAGTTATGTGATTTTAACTTGGCAGAAGGCTGGTACAGATTTACAGTTGACGGGCGTCATGTCGAGATTCCAACTGTGTGCCCCACAGTGTATTCATGTGGAACGGCAGAGCCAATTTGGCTTCAAATGCCTAAAAGACCAGAGATAGGCAAGGAAATTATCATTGATGCATGTCGTGTTGTTACATTTAAAGGAAAAAGTCTTTGCTGTGCCTGGAAATTGGAGACAGTGGTAAGAAACTGTGGACCATACTTGGTATATAAACTTCAGCCAGCAAGCCAGTGCTTCTCAGCATACTGTGTTAAAGGTAAAGGCCACAGTTACATTTTCATGGTAAAGTAATTTAGAATCAGTATTTGTACTTTCCTACCGCTTTCCACTTTGAGAAAACGTCAAAAGGTCATTTACTTCGTTTCATTATGATATCCCTATTTTATTCCCATATGTCTTTTTATTTAGGCTCGCTTTTTCTTACGTTATACAATGCTATTATTTATTTTCTGAACAGGTTTTTACTATTAGCAGCATTTTTTCTTGATACCCCGTAACCTTTCAAGCCCCCCCCCGAAATATATACAACCCGGTCTTTGTCGTGTAGGCTGTTCTGGTTTCTTATTCCGCTGCCTGAACTACCCATAGGTAACTAGGCCTTTGATGTTTTCCTGTTAGTCGGTCATATTATTGCTTCACTCATTTCTTCCCGGTTTTTAATTGGGCACCGTTCATTAGAGCCACGTTTTGCCTACTCACTTTATTTCATAGTTCTTTTGCGTAATAGCAACTTAAAATGACTGTGCCTTTTGAACTTGTTAAGGCTTCACAGGTCTCGAAAAAGAAATAGACAATGACAAGATCAGAAGAGAAAAAGCATAAAACTATTTTTCCCTTTTAGCCGCAGACACAAAACGACGATTACCGGATGTTAACGTCAATAAGAATAAAAGTAAGTGGAACTTTTGACTTTTTTGTTAAAAACTTCACATTTTTGAGTATAGTAAGGGCACTCATGTTACCTACTATTAGATCACCATTCACCAATTGTGTTTTAATTACTGTGACTGTGAGTATGACTGTGACTATGGCTCTGGCTATTACTGACTATGACTATGATTATGTGTACTACTAGCACTTGTACTATTAATAGAAATATGTGAATACTCAAGTGAAAAATATGGTTGTGAAAATATATAGTTAAGAATGAGCGCCAGGAGCTGTGGGCATGATGACTGTAGGCACTGGTTCAAATCTTGTTCGATGAATATATCTTTTCATAATGTTGAACCCTTTCTCTCCATATTATACTATTTTTACAATTTCCTTGCCCTTCTTTTTTGTTGGGATTAGTTGATATGACCTTGGCAGGGAATTCGTCATTCTTTGAGAGTTTCAGTCTTGTTTGTATGATTGAGATATGATATACAACTTTAGAGACCTGGGGAAAGAACGGCGGACGCAAGTGACAAATATAGTTCCAAAAATAACTTGATAAAGAATGAGCACCGATAGCCCCTGGAAATGGTAGAGTACGCGACCATTAAAGCCACTGACACTGGTTCAAGGTTTAAGAATTTATGCCTCTGATTAGTTAAGGGTCAAGTGTACTGAACACAAATATGTTTTCTCCGTAGGTAATTCCTCGGCCTTACCTCTGATAGTTAAAAAGCCTCTTATATCAGTTCAAGAATTGGATGACAATAGAGTTAATTTCATTTGCAGCTTTAAAACAAAAGGTATTGAATTGCCTGGTGTCAGGTACCATGCAACCTGGTTTCGGCCAGTTCAGTTTTATGGTGGAAATTTTGGCAGAGTAGCGATATTTTCTGATGTGGTTGATAAGTCACCATCAATTTATACCGTTGTAATAGGAAAACAACTGGATCTTGGAGGCCAGGTAATAATATATTGACTTTTTTTATGTCATTATTTTATTAATAATTTGGACTCACCTAGAAACAAGTACGAAAGCCTACAAAGCGGAATTGTCACTTTTCTCTGAGATAATGTATGCTCTTGTATATGCAGAGCGTTGCAATATTATGAAATATAATTTGTTAGAGTATTGTATAAATCTTGCTATTGTTTTGCATAAATGGGTTTTAAGGCCCCCAAGCCCCCAAAAGATAAGCCTACAGTACCTCGAGTCTGACCCGGACTACCAGCAAAACATAAGCAACCTACCACACAGATTACATGTACTGTAGCTTTCATTTAGAAGTAAAAGAAATTCCTAAGCACAGCTACAACTACCTTTTCAACTCTGCCTGAGAAGGGAAGAGAGGAGAAAGAAGTAAAGGCAGGGGAATATGGTATAACAACAACCATAGCAGTGGATTCGAAATGAAGCACCGGTCTGCAACTAGGGTAGTCTCCAGGTATTTTCTGACTGACAGTTTTATTCTTCCTCTCCCCAGTACGCTCTAATATATTGTATTTAACCACCTATCTCTCTACGTTTCATTTGCTCCATTTGCACTTTTAATATTTTTTTTCTCTGTCCAAGATTTAACCATACCATGTTCATTATTGTAGGTATTTTAAGGAAAAATAACTGGACAAAAACCTAAAAAATAGGTTAAATCTATTAGACCTAAATCTATTATTTGATTTAAACTTATGATTTTAGTACCACAGATTGGGAAAATATTCAAAATAGTTAACTTGCTGTTGTCGTACTAAAGGGTTTGCAAGAAATAAAAAAACCCAGCACAATGGTCGGAGATAAGCAGAGGATGCTAGAGTTTGCTTTCAAGTACCTACAACGGCGACATAAAATAGAATAAATTGTTTTAAGGATGTGCTCCTTCGCTTGGAACATATCTGAACTTGCCATGGTGTCTATTTTCCATTATCATTGTGATCTCATCGATTCTTTTGCCGTTCTCAACATTTTGCCTAACGAAGTAAAGACAGGAATATTAAAATTGCATCTTTCATGATTTTCTTGCTCATATATGTTGGAATGCTTTAAGGATAGCTTTCATCAATACTAACACTAACCTGTAAACTTTCATACATCAGCCACTCTTGCTTTGTCGACCCCAAGCTACAGCAGATGTTTTAATTTTAATTTTAGCTTCACACACCATTTCACCTACTTTAGACGGTGGGAAAAATATTTAAGCTAAGCTTTATTTCCTTCTTCAATAATCTCTTTCCGAAAATGGCACCCCCACTACTGCCCTTTAGTTTTTTGACATATCACATAATCACTACTTGTGTAAACAAGAGCAAAGTGGGATGGGGGGGGGGGGTGCTATGGGTTTTGAAGGTCATTTTCTCCATTTGGTCATTTGCTACCCAGTACAATACTTTTACTAGGTTTAACCCCCTTCAACGAGCGTGTGATTTGTTTTCATATTTCTAAGGTGTTGTCCGTTGTTCACAATCGCACAAAATGTAACATTTAATATACGACGCGAAGTATATGTTCTATTATATGAACGAAATGCTCTGAGAAATAAATTCTTTAGCCTTTACTAGCCGGTGAATGATCTGACCAACTTTAAGAATATGACGGAATCAAAGACTCTTCTTGGTAGGTGCTCTCAGAGATTTCGTTGAAGGTTATCATATGATTGTATTAGTGGAATGTTTATTCGTGTGCTAGTAGCTTATATTTTTTTAAGTATAGTAGTCAATCTTAACTAAGGAGAAACGTTCGAATTTATGTAGCATACACTATACACACAAATGCACCAACCGCAGCTTTTTTCATTTACGAAATATTTCAGGCGCAATCCGATTCTTTACTCCTGTATTCCCCCATAATGGTACACACATGTCTTGGTTGTAAACAGCAGGAAATGATATGTAAATAGAACCCTGTGTGCAGCGGTGGTTTTCTCTTTTTTCCTTAGGGTATTTATTAACGGATGCTATAGCTCTACCAGATAAGGGTTTAGCCTCATCATCTGTTGGCACTATTTTTCTCATACCTGATACGATACTTTCTCAACACCTTTTGAAGTCATTAATACATACGAATAGAGACTTATTGAAAATATATTATGGAACAAAGCTTTTTTGATATAAAAAATTGCTAGTGAATGCTAGTGAATCTTTTTGAATATAGAAGACTTCTTTATCGAGAGTTGAATTTGAAAGAGGGAAATTCATATAAGCATTATTACTGAGTGGTTTAAGCAGTATATATGTAACATGTAACATGATAGAAGTATAATGTTTTATAAGTCAAATGATTAATTTTTATTACTGTCAACTTATTTAACCTCTGCAGTAACCGTATTTTTCACTAATCGGTCACTGTCGTGTAATCATATATTAGATTGTAGGTTAACCAGAAAAATGATACTGCCAGTTAACAGGCACTGTGTGGCAGTAAAACGAGGGTTTTAAAGTTCAATTAATCCTTTACTACCCACAATACTGTAGGACTACTAGGTATTCAATTATACAATAAACACTCTTAAGCCGCTCTGGATTATATAGAGCTATTAAAACGCAGTATTTGATAAAGGCACTCCCTTGGTAATGTTTACTCTTATTATACCTATGCCCAGGGGCAAGGAGGTTTTCCATCGTCCGTTAAAACATTATTTTCTACCCGTTCCTTTATTTGACACCAAAGATGTAAAATATATTGCCATAAAAGATAAAATGTAAATGTCATTTTCGTCCTCATATTCAAATATTCCTTTAACAGCATCAGCCATATGAGCTACTGTTCTTCGTTTTCCTCGAAACTCTCGTGCCACTGGATTGATATTCGTTGTTTTACATTTCTTCGGATTATCAAAGTGTAGCTCAAGTGGATAGAGAAACTGGATAGGTCTTTTTAAGTGTGTTTTACCTGACCTCAACTTAATGGGTCGAATACTTTCATCGCACCTAGGCATCAGACCTGTCTTTTAATTTGCTCTGTTCTTATTATCACCTTTAGACATTATTACATCTCCTTCTTTCATATGAGATTCTTTCTCTAGATAAACAGCGCCATCTCTTTCTCTCTCTTCCTCTCTCTCTCTCTCTCTCTCTCTCTCTTTCTCTCTGAAGCGAACAAACGAATGAGCGTACGAAGCAAGTTGTCAGTATTCGTAATGTCAGTTTAAAAGCTCATTTTAAAAATTTACCCAGTTTTGATGTACTACACTATTCTTTGTTCTCATGAATTTTCTTTTACTTATTTACATTTTATCTCAGTTAATTTCAATACGTTTGGGGTTTAGAACACTTATTCAATTACTATCTGTCTATCTAATTATCTGAATGTTTGTTAACCGTATACGCACATGCTGTCACCGATAGACCACAAATCCTTACCGATTTTAAGTAGCCTCGAAATTATCATTTACCTTAAACACAACATAATTCCCGATGCCCCAAATCACCCATTCAAAGTATGTATCTTATTTCCTTTTTATCGACACATTTTGGAGGCAGTTGAAAAACTTATATATCTTGAGATATTCTCGGTTCCACCTTTTCCACACTGCCCCTTTACATTTCTTCAAGTGCTTCACTCTCTTACGGAGATCTATTTCGTCAATTTCTGACGAGCCTTCGTCTAACAGGTAATTAGCCTTTCCAAAAATTGACATGTTCGGAGTGAGTGTTATTAGCTTAAAGTCATCCTCGCATTAAGTCATTGGTTTATTGTTCAGTATTATTTGTAGGTCTAAAAGAACCTTTTGTAGCTCTAAAACTGTCAACTTTGCAGACCCGATTGACTTGTATACTGCTGATTTAACAATGCAAACNTTGAAATGCTTCTATATCTTGAGATATACGTATGAGCTCTAAGAGAGCTCGTACGTATTCTCGGTTCCACCTTTTCCACACTGCCCCTTTACATTTCTTCAAGTGCTTCACTCTCTTACGGAGATCTTTTTCGTCAATTTCTGACGAGCCTTCGTCTAACAGGTAATTAGCCTTTCCAAAAATTGACATGTTCAGAGTGAGTGTTATTAGCTTAAAGTCATCCTCGCATTAAGTCATTGGCTTATTGTTCAGTATTATTTGTAGGTCTAAAAGAACCTTTTGTAGCTCTAAAACTGTCAACTTTGCAGACCCGATTGACTTGTATACTGCTGATTTAACAATGCAAACCAATCATTCATCCACCCCTACACACCAACTAGCTCGACTTGAATTGATTTTCCATTTCATACCTTGCTGTGCAAGGTTCTCTTGCATTATTTCACTTTTTTTACTGTTTTCATCTACTTTGAGGCTGCAATAAACGTGCTCCCGTTGCCTAAATTAATCCTAGAAAATCTACCTCTTGCTGCTATGAACCGCTTGCGACTAAGCAGAATTTGCGACTAAGCAAAACGTTCAAGGGATAGTTCTCTTGTTAATGCACAGGTATACAGCATGAGGTATCTTTTGCTGTCTGATTTGCCTTTTGTCTTGGACTTGACTGGAACAATGAAATCCACTCCAACAACGGCAAACGGCTTTTTTTCAAGTCGTTCCTGTGGTTAGCTTCCAGGTGAAGGTGCAGGTACAGCTGTTCAGTGAAATCTTTTGCAACCATGGCAGTGTCTCCGAATTCGTTTGGTAATGCTTCTTCATTTAGGAATCCAACATTTCTCGCGAACTTTTGCCATGGCAAAGGATACCCCGCTATGCAAGGTTTGTATATGGGCATGCTTAGTGAGTGTTGTAGAAGTAACATGATGAAATTGAAGGTGAGTTGTATTCACTCATTGTATTCACTCATTGTATTCACTCATTGTATTCACTCATTGTTTTCCCCTGCAATTGTAGATCCCTTGTACATTCTGGACTAAATTCAACTTTTCACAGTCACTTTGAACCCACAGCNCCTTTTCCACACTGCCCCTTTACATTTCTTCAAGTGCTTCACTCTCTTACGGAGATCTATTTCGTCAATTTCTGACGAGCCTTCGTCTAACAGGTAATTAGCCTTTCCAAAAATTGACATGTTCGGAGTGAGTGTTATTAGCTTAAAGTCATCCTCGCATTAAGTCATTGGTTTATTGTTCAGTATTATTTGTAGGTCTAAAAGAACCTTTTGTAGCTCTAAAACTGTCAACTTTGCAGACCCGATTGACTTGTATACTGCTGATTTAACAATGCAAACCAATCATTCATCCATCCCTACACACCAACTAGCTCGACTTAAATTGATTTTCCATTTCATACCTTGCTGTGCAAGGTTGTCTTGCATTATTTCACTTTTTTTACTGTTTTCATCTACTTTGAGGCTGCAATAAACGTGCTCCCGTTGCCTAAATTAATCTTAGAAAATCTACCTCTTGCTGCTACGAACCGCTTGCGACTAAGCAGAATTTGCGACTAAGCAAAACGTTCAAGGGATAGTCCTCTTGTTAATGCACAGGTATACAGCATGAGGTATCTTTTGCTGTCTGATTTGCCTTTTGTCATGGACTTGACTGGAACAATGAAATCCACTCCAACAACGGCAAACGGCTTTTTTTTTCAAGTCGTTCCTGTGGTTAGCTTCCAGGTGAAGGTGCAGGTACAGCTGTTCACTGAAATCTTTTGCAACCATGGCAGTGTCTCCGAATTCGTTTGGTAATGCTTCTTCATTTAGGAATCCAACAGTTCTCACGAACTTTTGCCATGGCAAAGGATACCCCGCTATGCAAGGTTTGTATATGGGCATGCTTAGTGAGTGTTGTAGAAGTAACATGATGAAATTGAAGGTGAGTTGGATTCACTCATTGTATTCACTCATTGTATTCACTCATTGTTTTCCCCTGCAATTGTAGATCCCTTGTACATTCTGGACTAAATTCAACTTTTCACAGTCACTTTGAACCCACAGCGCTTTCTTTAAATCTTATTTGGCTGTTTTTATAAGAAATTTGATTTAGCTTTGAATATAATTTGTTGGCAACTCCGCTATGGCCGGTCCCAAGCCCGGATGAGAAAGGAGGAGGGTTTGGCAAGGGACCAATCACCCCTTCCCATAAAACAACCACCGATTACGGAAACTTGGACAGCAAACAATATGAAAACCTATGGTCTCAGAACCATGTCGTGTGAAATCCCTGAAGATAATGACCTCAGATGGGAAGACACGCATATGACGGCTGGGGGCGAAAGCCTACGGGAAGTCTCCAGCCTGAGAACGACATGCATGAGATCACTTCTAACACCAAAAAGATACATCCATGTAGGATGTTGGAATGTAAGAACCATGTACACCACCGGAAAAACTGCAATAATAGCAAGGGAAATGAGGAAATACCATCTACAGATACTAGGGATAAGCGAAGCAAGATGGACTGGTTTCGGAGAAGTGAAGGTCAACACTGGAGAGTCTGTACTGTATTCTGGATCAGATGAACAACATCATAGAGGCGTAGGAATCATGTTGAGCCCTGAGACTAGGAAATGCCTAATCAAGTGGAATCCAGTGAATGAGAGGATCATTAGTGCTAGATTCAATTCAAAATATGTAAAAGCCACCATTATTCA
>RDPX01000277.1:312477-421059 GCA_003991215.1 Morbakka virulenta
CAGAGAAAATGTCTGAAAAGGATTCTCCGTATCTTCTGGCCCACAAAAGTCACAAACACCGAGCTCTACCTTAGGACGAAGACCAATCCAGTAGGAGAGCTCATAAGGGGTAGGAGATGGAGATGGATTGGACATACTCTGAGGAAACCACAAAGTGATAGCTGTAGAGTAGCCCTAACATGGACACCAGAGGGGAAAAGAAAGAGAGGACGCCCGCGAACAACATGGCGGAGGAGTGCGGAAGCAGAAAGAAATGACCTGGGATGGCAAACATGGAACGAAGTTAGGAACATAGCCAAAGACAGAGAGAGATGGCGGAGGATGCTGTCAAGCCTTATGAGCCGCCCATGGCTCGAAGAGGATAAGTAAGTAAGTAATAATTTGTTGGCAAAGGACCTTTGATTCTATTCCTGCTTACAGTTCTTTGAAAATCTCTTAATCCAGGCTAATGCTCTAATGATGCTCTACTACTTCTTTCGAGTCAGTAACTTGTCAATTTGGTGTCGGACTCTTGCAACAGTAATTTGCATGATTTCTATCACTGCTTGTTACTTTAACTCTAACTCATCACGTAGTTTGGTGACATTATTCTCTTGGAATTTCTCCAATTACGTCAACTATAAAGTGCTCCCGTATTCATTTCACGTTTCCTTGTGGACTATTTCCCCTCTGCTGCATGTATCTTTAGGGTTTTCCTTTGCCGGTACACATCTCCAAATGAAATCTTTGCAGTGACTTCCTTGCTTTTGTCTTCTATGAACTGTTTGTATGTTCCTTTTTCATGAAGGCTGTGCAGGCAAACTGTTAAGACGGTCCTTTTAAAAATCCCTGATATTTAGGTACTGAGTGCTTTATCTTATCAGTTCCAGTCTTAGAGTTGTTAAACCACGTTTTTGCTACTCTTGACTTGGCAATTAACAAATCTTCAGTGGTAGCATTCTCTTGGTGAACAACCGCATAGACTGTGCTACAGCATCCTAAGATTCCAGCACCTAGCATCAAAGAAACCATACACCTCAGTGGGTATTATATGTGCTTTTCTCGCAGTCAAGCATTTCGGAATCGTAATTTTTAGTGGTAATCGTTTTAGCCGATAATTTGGAAATCGTATGGTAATTATGCATCCTTAGTAAGCTTATTTTTACATGTATCTCTCAGTATGACTTTGGAAGTCAATAAAAAAGGTGAAGCTATGCCCATATGGTCATTAGCCAATGTGCTTGGTACAATATCCTTTTTTGCATTCGATTCAATCTCTGGACATTTGACTGCCAAAATGCCCCTTTTCATGTACCCTTGTAATGCCCCAAAACTTAGTCTTTGTACATTTAGTGCCTTCACGTTCCTTTGCGTATGTCGTTTCTTCACTGTTAGTGGTTTGTCTATCACGTTTGCTATTATTTGAGTGCCGTTTATGGAGTTCGAATTTTCCAGCTTCGGAGGTTTTCACTGCTGTCTCTTTGAATTTTCTTGTCACATTATAGTTATTTTCGCCCAAATTGAAATCGTCTACATAAGTGCTATCTCTAATGTATCGAATACATTCTTAATACTGTTCCGCAAACTTTTTCTAGGAGGTGTTCTAAAGTTCCCACTATCAAAAAGAGGGTTGGACCTAGCCCAATCAAAGCTCATGATAAATAATAGGTTCCTTACTCATCCAAATGAATCTCAGCACATCCCTCTCTGCCTCTTTGATAAGAAATTGGAGAAATAGGTGTTTCATGTCTAATGGTAAATTTACTGCTTTGACTCTTGATCCTAAGAGAATGCTCAAAAGCTTTCGCTGTGGTGAAAGACCAATGTCCTAACACTCATTTTAATGATGGTGTCTGTGAGTTTTCTTTTGTGGATGCATCGTAGACTACGCGTACTTGTTTTGATGGAACATTTCCACGTATCACTGGTTTGTGAGGAAAATCATGTCCAGTACCTACTACTGTTTTTGGTGCCTTTTCCACAATTCCGTCTCTTAACTGCTCCTGAATAATGTTGTGATAGTATTCAAGGAGTTCTGGCTGTTTTTGCTAAGCGGCGAATCAGTCAATAAAATCTATCTTTAGCTATCATCTCATTTGTTGGAAGTGGTGAATGTGCTGCTTTACAAGGAGAGATGTTCCATATCTCATATCTTCTCTTCTTTTCCTTAAGTGAGTTGCCTTTTGAACTCTTGACTAGGATTATACGACTCTCCTACTAACTTACCTTTTGCCAATTTTCATGTATAGGCTTAATGTTAGCAGGAAGCTAGTCACCTGCTGGCTCAATCACCGACCCTCTCTAGCTCTCTTCGAGTCACATTTTACCATCCACGTCCTCTCTCTTAAATGTGAATATTTTCAGGCTTTTCCTTGTTCATGTGCATCTGCACTCTTATTTCGTCATTGCTTGCTTATTTGCCTTTTCTTTACCACCCTCATCCACCCACTTCTCAGAATGTCTGTGTCAGTTTCTATTTCTTACTTCTTGAGGTTACGTTTAACCACCCACATCCTACCTCTGTAAATATGACTATTTTCAGACTTCTTCTTTTTGATATGCATCTGCACTCTTCTCTTTTCCTTCCCTGCTTACTTCTTTTTTTTTCTGTACCACCTAATCCATCCTCTTCTCAAAATGTTTTAACAATTTCTATTTCTTGCTTCTTTGAGATCACATTTAGCCACCCACATCCTCCCTCTTTAAATGTGACTATTGTGAGGTTAATTCTTGTTAATTCTTATACATATGTTAATTCTTATATATATGGTATATACAAAATGACTAAGTAATTAAGTAATTAGTAATTACCTAATTACACATTACCGGTAATTAGTTTTGGGTCAATAAATCTTTATTTGGTTCTAGTGAAGTAATACCGACTAATAATGTTTCTTTAAATTTTTTATTTTTCTAGCTGTTTTTGGGAAGTTTTGTTGCATATGTGCACACTAATTGCATAATTGCTAAAAAATTAGGAGATGTACATAGCCAAAATTATAAACGAAAATGTGCGCATTTACCATAATTTAACACAATGTCAAATTTTATTATGGTAGCTTCAAAAAATGCTCTTCCCCAATTTTATCTGCTGAATGAGCACTCGTCACCTGATACAGAACAGAACAGAACAGAGATTTTGGGAGGAAACTAAGTCAGCAGTACAATAATCACCCTCATGATTGCCCTCTATGCCTAACACATTCAAGCTACAGAACTGGATGAAAACTGCACGACAAGGTCTTGTGAACACCAGTGCTTAATTTGTTCCTTCACTCCCAGGGGGTATGATAACGTATCCGAAGTATGTTTTCTCTGCATTAGGTTCTCCGGCTTTTCCAACTTTTGGAGGTACATGTGTTTTTATATAGGAGTAAACACTTCTTCCTGATATCATTTGAAATAGGAGAATGCCCTTGGTTGCACCATCTGCCACGTTGATGCCGTTTAGGAGTGTACTGACACTAATAATCATAAAATACTTTGGGTTTGGTAAGTTAAGCAATATACCTTTTCGACTGTGTTGACTTCTGAATTCATGCTAAATGTCTTTGACACATCACTGATATTGATTTTATACACATCTACATCTCTTTTATCCCTACCATAGTTTTAATTAATTTATGGACTTGTCTCACTGAATTCTTGTTAATAAGTTCCACCAATTTTGAAGACACGTAATTACTACTAGAACCAGTGGTCAAGAGTGCTGTGCGTTTTACTCCCTCAACTTAAGCCACTACAGCTGAAAGAGTCACGTTTTGATTATTGGCTGCTGTCATTCCTGGTTCGTTTTTGATAAACTTGGCAATTTGTTTGCTTTGTGGTTTTCACAAGTAAAATTAAAACACAATTTCTTGTTGCTCAAGATGTTTTTCCTTTTTTCTGCGGTATTCACTTGCTTCATATTCTGAAGATTTATGGTCTCTTTTGGCACAAAATACATATGCCCTAGGCTTTGCTTGATCTATTGCGGGAAATGCTTTCTCCCTTCTGGAATCTTTTGGTTATTGTTTGGTTTCCCTGCCACTAGTTTGTAATTGGTTCCTGTCGATCCATTCTCTCAGTGCTTCAAGCAAGTTATTGAGTTCACATTCTTTCTACTTAGAATCTGCCCTTGTTATAGCCGAGGTGATGGTTTTAACCTTGTCGTATGTCAGCCGCACATTTCGTGTCACATATTCTAGTTTTCCAAGAGGGTCTAAAGCTTGAAGACAACAGAGAAGTTAATCATATAATTCTTGTGTCTTTTGTCTTGACCTTCCATGTGTAGTTAGTAAACTACTGATATTTTGTATGTGGACATTAATAACTTTAGCAGTGTCTCCATACCTCCGTTTTAGCATTGTTTTAACTCTTTTGTAACCCTTAGTGTCTACAGGCAGCTTTTGAATTGCAACTCGACCCTTAGGAATAAGAATCTGCTATAGATAGGAAAATTCTGCGGTATCCTAAATTCATGCTTTAAAAATCTGTCTCAAACGAAGCCTAGAATCTGAACCAGTCCAAGTGTGTTCCCAGAAATCTAGATAACTGCAGATCAGGTTATTTTGTTTTTACTCTTTTTACTTCAGCTAGCTCTAATTTCTTTCTTGCAAGCTCCAAGGCAAGTTTGTCTTGGTTAGCTGCCATAATTTTCTCATCTTCCATTCTCAAATTCCGTTTGATTTTGGCTTCAAAGGCAAATTTTTCATTTCTGGTTTTCTTTCATTTCCTCTTCAAAGACAATAAAGACAGTTCAATCTCAGTAACGGAAATTTCAAAAGGCTCTATAGACTCCCCTCCCCCTCCTCACCATCATCATTGTCTCCTTTTAGGTGGTCTGCATCAAATAGAATTCCTTGTACTTCTTGGATAAATCCCAGGCATTTTTCGAACTTCGTTCCTAGAAGCTTTTCTTGGTGGTTTAATTGTTCTTTACTCAGATTATGGGCAATATCTCTACTTGGTTTATCAAAATAACAATTTCTTTAAAATTGATTGAATAAATAACTCTTTTAACTCCAGTTCAACTTTGTTTACATTTGTTTCCTCGTATACTCTTAAGATATTCAAGTTCCTTCGTTTTCTTTCTCGTTGTGATACTGAATGTTAAAATCTACTTCAACAATTTGCCACAGTTTTAAATTCCCAGTCGCAAATGAAAACGTTGTGATGACTTGGGTTCAAAATCTCAACAAAATGAAGGAATAAATTTAACAATACTCGCGTTTGTCATAAATTATCCACACAAAAAAAATTACGTGATTAAAAGCAGTTATAGTTCGCAATAATCTCGTAGACTAACAAATGTTTGATGGTATAACTTAAAGGCAAAATCACTTCTCTCCTGATCGTAAAGTAACATTAAATCACAAGTTAAAGTCTTAATTTTCTAGACAGTCACAAACCAGTTTAGTTTTTTTCAACCAGAACAAAATTCTGTCTGGGTTTTCGAGATTTAATTTACATAAGAATTAAAACAACAATGAGTTTACCACAGTAGTACAGTTTACCTCTAAATATCTTTATGTGTTTTATTATTTTAGTGTTTTTTGTTAATTTTTTCATTTCGTTCCTTTGTTCCATTTATGTTCCCAGACGGTGTCTTACATGTGGCTTTTATTGTTGCACTGAGAAACTGCTTGGCCAGTTGCTCTTCCTATTTCCCTGTGCGCCTGCTCTAGTTTTCTTACACCAGTGATTCTGTTCAAGATGTCAACGTACGCATTGTTCGGGAACTCAAACATGGCAACTCTTGTTGCTTGTACCCTATTTCTGAACTCCTAATAAATACAGGATTTTCGTAGATCCCATTCAAAAAGACAAGCAAAGAAGGAAAGAAGTGGGAGGAAAATTAGACAGAAAGCACGCAAGGCACCACTGACAAGAAGACGTACATTTTGATTCTCAGAAATGAAAAACTACGTCTTGGTCGACCCAGAGTAAGAAGACAGAAAAAAGACAGACGACTTGAACTGTCATGAGCTAGGGATATAAAAAAGTTTATATTTGATCGTAACAAACAGGTCGAGAACCTCTTGGTTTCTTGGAAGTTGCTCAAGTGGACAACCCCAGGCACCTCCATCATATCTGGCAATAAAGGAACATTTACCGAATTTTTTATAAATAAGATATTGCTTTTTTATGAAGTTATTTTTAGTTATTTTTACCTAGGAGTTAATTTTGTTTTCAAAATAGCCAAAGGTTTCGAAATCAATTTTTGGAGGTCGACGAAGCAGTTAATAAGACCCCACTGCCTTACTTAAGCTGGCCATTACATTTTGCGTATGTAAATACCTTTTATCATGGTCCTGGATGAATTTGTATGGAAGCGATGACCTAACACCTAAAGTAGATTTGCTGGACCTTCCATACAGGCGCAGTCCAGCTTTAGATGCCCTTTTGCTATTTCCTATGTAGCTTTCTCACCACTGTAGGTAAAAGCAACTCCTTTGAGGCGCTCACTTATGGAGTAGTTATATTTGGCAAATGTTGAGATCAAATTGAGTTCCCTTTACTTAACACAAGAGCTATGTGTTGCAAACACTGACAGAACACTTTTCAATGATTGTTTTCTGAAATCAAAACTGGTCAAATTTTAGCATATATGTCTTGATGTGTAAAATAATACCAGCATCTGATTTTTCTATGTCGTATTGTGTAGCTGTTTTGTGAAGTACAAGCAAAAGATAAAAGAGGGCTTGTTCGAGGGAACGCGGAAGTCAGTGATGGCTATCCAATTGGAATTAAGGTAACTATTTAAACTTTCCCAGTTCTTCACGTCTATCTAAGTCATTGTATTTGTCAACTAATAAGCATAGCATCATCACACTGTTTGCTTTAATTTTTCAGTAACTTTTAGTTGACGTCTTTCCGAGTGCCTATCTGTGCCCCTCTTCCCCTCATCTCCTTTCCTTGATACCCCTCCAGCTTACCCAACTAATTTTCTTTCTTTCTTTTGCAATATTGTTTCCTATATAAGTACCGATTTTTTCTGTCGACTTTTCACTTTTTAAATTTGCTCACTGAAATAAACGTTCCTCTTTCTTCCGTTTATCTGTTTCCGTATCAATCTATCTCTCGGCCTGTATATCTGTCTAGTTCACTGCTTCTTTAGCTGGCTGCCATTATATTTTCCACTCTTTCTGTCTGTCTGATTTTTTGTTTCTCTGTCTGCTGATTGGCTTATTGTTTGTCTTTCTGACTCATTTTTTCACTTAGTTATGATTCGGATATTGTTTACCGCTTACCCCTAAATTTTTCTTAGTGCACCTTCCCTTTTGCAGTCCCTACACTGCCCTAACTCCCTCTTGCATTTTTTCTTCGTAGCTAATTGAGTAAATTTTATAGTACTGACATCAGCGGTTGATTTTCTTTTGTTAAGGTTCAGCCGTCATCATTATTTTTGGTGGAGGATCTTCAAGTTGCAAATATCCAGTTTACAAGCACTGTTCCCATAACATGCAAAGACATTTCACAAAAGTGTGCCATCAGGATCCCAGTATATCTTATGGCGGATGGTAAATGCTGATTTATAAATATTAATTGTAACTATGCTATTTTAATCACTACCAATACTTAACTTAAGAAACATGTTTTGAATAAGATAATACTGCAAACGAGATTGTGTTCATCAGGGACAAGTTAGTATGATACATTTTGTAATTAAAAGTCTGCTGCGGAAATTTTGTAGAGTACTTATGCTAAATTTAAAAGAAAAGTCTGGCTTAATTTTTTAAAATGTGGAATATAATTTTTCCATTTCAATTCCGACCTATGCCCATCCCTGCAATTGATTTTTTGATAATTAAGTGAAGGGGAAAAAAATGGGAGAAAGTCACCCTCTATGATCCGCTTTTTGAATTTTCTTATAACCTAAGGACACCTTTGGAAAAAATAAAATTGGAAGGGAGAACTGCTTTTCATTTGTATGTTTAAATATATTCCTTAGGGTTTTAAAATATCCAAATGAAGATGAAACACGAGAAGTTACTCCTCGTTGACATAAGCGTCTTCACTTCTGTTGAAACATTCTCAAGAAGCAAACGTTTATTTCATCAGTAGTCATGCAGGAGTATCGTGTCAGTTTATCCTTTAAATGTGAATTAATATCACCAAATACTATGTTGAAAGATGGTATGTTTACAAAAGCTTAGAAATGAAATATTATATGAATATTGAAATGCTAGTTAACCCGAAATACCATAAGCGGTCAAATAAATGTAAAGTACTGTTGGTTACACTTCGACAGTGTATTTGTGGTCGAATAAATAGGATACAAAACAAGAAGCTGAGAGCTCTGTGTTGGCGAGGATTCCAATCTCACAAAATCGAATTTCTTTGTTAGACCTCAAGCCTTTTGTGGAAGCCACAGTTTATAAAGCATACTTTTATGGTAATATATGCATGATTTGAGCTCTAGTTGAAAGATTGCTTCAAAACCCAAAATATTGTACGTGAGATCCACAATGGTGGTAAAAAATAGTAAGAGAGATAATACCTTTACATGAATAAAATTTGGTCACCCTGATATTCAATAACCTGGGAAGCCTGCGCTTAAAAGCCTGCGCCAAGTATAACTTTTAATGAAACTTTTGTATTATTGTGAGAAAGTACAAACGATATCCATGCTCGTAGATATAACATAACCTTAACGTGTAATATTTTGTTTTTATGTGTATTTCTGTAGAGAATAATAACAAGGCGCAGGTGATTCAGCCAGGCATAACCTTGTCAACATGCGAAGTGGTAATACTGAGAGAAAAATGCACTTCAAAGGGATGCGGGTCAAGCAATTTGTCAGTGTCTGCTGTTGCAGACTTTGTCAATGATGGCACAAGTATTACAAGAATAGCTACGGCAGCAGTTCAGAAAGGAGATAGCGTTAACGGATGGATTGCCTACGATCCTCCTGATATTGAGGTTAGTCAATAACAGTCCTGACACAGTCCATTTGTGAGCTATTCCAATTAGTAATCAATGTAATCCCAATTTTTGGTTATGTTGATTTCCCATACGTATTCTCACCACCATTGAGATATTGATCCCTTTGTAGAAATTTTTACCGACAGAAAAAATTCCGGTAGTGTAGGTGAAAATAGTTGATGATTCATTTTGAATATCTGCAAAAGAAAAATGATTGCTTTATTTCTCCAAAACAAAGATTCTCCAACTATTTTATATCAAGTTAAAGTCGGTTTTCCAAACGGTATGAGATAACATCGTGGTTATTTTCTAATAATTTCAGTATGAGTACAAATCACGTACTAGACTGCATTTTTGCGGACAAAGTATTATAAAATGTTCTATATGGGAAATCAGACTACCACAATACAGTCGGGAAATATTAAGGAAATACCTGACAGAATAGCACTATAACCTATGTGCAGAGCCCACGTGAGAAAATTCAAGCCTACTAGAACTGATTGGACGCTGATCCATTTTTGTAGATCAAACAATTATGCCGGCTGTTCAGAGAAAGTTCATTGAGGGGTAAGAATGAAAAAGGAGAAGGAAAATAGTAACATATGAATCCAGTAAGCAATATTCCTTACAGTAAACCATTTTTGATACTCTTTTGAAAGCCGGTTGGACCTTTAGCTTTGTGTTTAAATACACTATACAGGTTAGAATTTATGACGTCAGAAAACGAGAAAAGCCTTTGGAGTCCTACATCGATAGACCAAAGTAGTTTTTCTTTTTGTGGCCGAGGCTAAAGGTCAAATTTACATATGGGCAAGCGGTGGTTAGAGTGATGGTATCTGTGGATAGAGAAATTTCAGGTGGTTTGCATGATGGTTGTTGTGATTGTTGTTATCTTGTTGAGGTTTGACCATTGCGGGAACCTGCAACGAACTGCTAAAGAAAATTTCCCGGTCGTTAATCAAACAGATTTTTCCCTTAAAATTTTCTTGGCAGAAAAGGAAGTTATCATGCACAACTAGACGTCATAATTAGTAAAATTTTCCAAGAGGGGATGTAAATTCTTTTTACTAGGAGTGGGTTATAAATTTTTTTCATACAAGAACGAGGGATGTGTAACGTAAAGTGAATGTTTTGGGGAAAATTGCTAGACTTCACTACTCAATTATGGTTGTAGGGTGAAAGCTTGGGTTGCAGCCAAGGTCACACAGGCCACAAATACCCAAGGAATGGAGTTGTAAAGTGATGGCCTAATTTCCTAGTTTATATGTAAGTGCACTGATGGAATAAAGTATGCTAATGCAGCGTCACTAGAAAACAATATCCATTTAATTTGTGCCCAAAAATGTCAAAGGTACAGGAGACAATTTGATTTATTTCAAGGTTGCAGTAATGAAAAACTTAAATATGGCTACTAAATACAGCTAAAAACCTTATGTTTGAAGTAAGTGTTACAATTAAAGTTATTTTTATGCAGACAAGATATTTTTAGCATTGTTCTGTGTGTAATGGCTCCAACATTTAAATTTCATTGCAACATGTTTTTTACTAAAAATTTGTATTCCAGAACGAGATATTAAAATTATAGCTATTAATACAAAGTGGATTTATAAATTGGATACGGGTTTATAAATTTTGTGTGCATGACATCCTAACATTCAGCTAAAATCTTGTCGTGAAGGCTGTTCCCTGAATATTCCCCTGTAATGTGCATATCCCATAGGTGCCTAATCCGTATCCATTTTTAGAAGAAGACAAAAGTAGTCAGTGATTTATTAATTAGTTTCTTGTTTCAAAGTCGTCTTTTAAAATCAAAACTGCTTACTTGCAATCTCACTGTAAAAATCTTTGTTTTTTAAAAGTTTGAGAGTATCATCAAATGTTTTGCAAATATTTCAATTCCTATTTTGAATAAAATTGTTGTGTTTTTTTTTCACGAAAGGTAACGGTTCAAGACACAGAAACAACTCGCTGCAGCTTGATTTTAGACGGTATCGTTCTTCGGGCAAAGAGTCGGTATGTAGTGTAATAAAATAACTGTGAAACCATTTACTTTACTGCCAGCAATTTTAACTGTATTAACACATACTAAAACTTCCTATTCCTGCCCAAGTACACCTCTATTGTTATTTTAAGGCAACTATTGTTAAAAAATTGCTCTATTTACAGTTGCTCTATTTACAGTTTTAACCAATGAGGTAAAGGGTTTTATATCAACAAGAAAATAACTGAGCTAACTCAACTTGACTGATTATCGCCATAACGGGTATCGTTATAACAGCTAACGCTGTAATAAACGTGCCCCATTAAACGAAAGCCTGATATAACGAACCCCCTGTTACACCAAACAGTTCTTTTGATATTCAGGATAATTAGCCCCTTTCCATTACATTTCTTTTAACTAGGTCCAGCTGGATACTGACCAATGTTAAACTTTGACGTGATTTTTAAAGAAGTCTTATGAAAAATTCTTTACCAAGAAGAGCTTGTTAAAAGACTCCTTTTAACAAGTAGGGAACCAGTACATTAAGACCTGCTATATAAGTATTTTCTGGTAATTTCATTTTTTCTTCATCAAATATACGGGGTCACTAAGGCTCAAGATGCCCATGTCACCCATCCTATGGAAAGGATATTTTGTATTTGCTTTTTTGATTAGCACTTAGATCTTTAACATAAGAAATAGAGCCTTTGTCCTACTTTTTTCGCTTTGCACTCTTGAGTCTAACAACAATTAGAGTTAGACAGATTAAGGTGTAAATGGTCTTGAGAGAGGGGTTAATTCTTGGTTGGATTAGGCCTTGCGGCAAAAATGAGTACAAAACCTGATATCAGTAACTGTTTTATTACACTTTAACAGTTGATCACGAATTCATATTGTTGAATAACGTGTGCGTATGTCTGTTTTACTCTTCATTTCAGAAGCACTACTGTTGTTCGACCTGGAACATATATCCTTTATGAGAGTTTGTCCAGAGCATTTGAGGTATTAAATGAATATATAGGATATTTTTATTGAATTTTTTTATGACAAAAGCTAAATTAGTGTTGAAATGATGCCAATAATGTCACAGAATAGAATGAAGCAGAGGTAAGAGGTAGAGGAACTGAAGATATCTGCCTTTATCACGGAAAAAGTTTGACAAGAATAAAGAAACTAGGGGCATTTTCTAACCGAAAAGAATTTCCAAATAAGTCTACCGAATGAGTTGGTGCCAACTTTTATTATTCTAAAATATAATTTTTCTTATGAAAATTACCATATGGCCCTGAATGTTGGGATCCTTAAAGTAATTTTTACAACCACTGTCGTCAAACATATACTTGATGATATTTTGGAAGGAGAACTATTTTTTATTCAAAAGTTTTAAAAGCGCCAATTTTCAATAATGAGGCAATACCTTTACTAGTTGCCCTACGTTCTTTGCCTGGTTACTAAGGCAGACTTGAACAAACAGAGTGGTTTCAAATTTGATTTTCTAAATTGTGGAAGGAGGAAGGCTGGCTACTGTCTCGTTAGTAAATACTTTATTAGTTTTAAAACTGCACTAGGTTGTTATACAGTAATCGTCTTGATCCTTTCAAAACGTGACTGTGTTAACAAATATTTTTCCCTTGCCTTCTTTTTAGGTTCATGCGAGGCTTTGGCCGTGCAGTAGAAAAGCTGATGCAAGTTGCACGTGTGGTATTGCTGCAAGAGAAGATACTGAGGTAGTCAGTGTCGATATGTGCGATGGAACAGTAGGGGAGACAAGAATTAAAGTATCCATTCTTAATACTGTTGGTCCTGGGCAAAGCAAGATTCGAATCGCGCGCTCGAATCAGGGTAAACGATTTGTCGTAAGTAATTTTATAATTTGTCTTTTAAAGTTTGACGTTAACCTGCGCATAATCATGGTGAACATTTCTTGAAAAGTTACCTGCAGATCATGTTTATTGCCATTGTAAAGACTAATAACCTTTAAATTTTTTCTTGCAGCTTCAGAGTAGGGAACCTCTAATGCCATTTTTATGCCAATTGAAATGAGGCATTTTTTTATAGAACTAAAAACGTATTTTCCACAGATATTCTAAATTATGAAAAAAATTACCTCTTGGTTTTCGGCATTGCCACAGCCACTTTACTCCTTCTTTACTGAATCATTCACATTCATCCAGAAATTGTTTTGGCTTCGTTCATAGGAGTTATATTTGATGTATTTTGCATAGCTATGCGTAGCTTTAGAAATGTTTTGCGTAGCTTTGCTCGTTACCTGTGAAATTAATATCTGTACTAATCGCTGTTGAAGGTCAAGAGGAAAAGGTCACGGACACAGACCAAATGTTGCTGAAAGGAAGAGTAGCCTACGGTATCTAGAGAACAGCTTATGGAACACCTCTCTTATTACCTCTGCAGTCAGCTGACTCTTGTTTTGTAGTTTCAGTCTGAAAATAAGGAGTATACCACAAAGATTTTTTAAACTCTAAAAAAAATTGGATTTGGACCTTGAAGGGCAGTGAAGCGTGTAGTACATTTGCAGCCCCAAAGGAGCCAAAGAGGAGGTCTAGTTATCTGGATATCAGCATTGATATTTAGGGCTCAGTTTAAAACTGATGTAGCTTTGACTTTTAAGGCGCACACACACGCACACATACGTACACACAGAACTTTATTTTTTGAGCAAGGGCACAAGGACACCGAGTTTCGATTTCATAAAAAAAATTGTAAAGATTTAAGACCTCCCTGAGCTTGAAAATTACGATCAAAGAAGAAAAACATACTTTAAAAGGACACTGAGGTTATGTGCCATCAAGAGTTGAGTTAAAATATATCTCAGTTTTAGATTTCCTAAAAGGATCATAGGGACAAGACAAATATTTTGCTTTTCTTATCATTTTGAAGAAGTATTTCGATTCCATGACACTCCCCTTCTCCAAGCAACTTGCTCTTCCATGGGTACTTCCGCTATTTTAAACAAACTTTATTCAGTTAGGGTGTGAATCTCACTTCCTCAAGAAAACCGTTCCATTCTTATTTCATGATTACCTGCGAGGGAAATTTTGTTAAAAAGAGTAGTTTGTTGAGTGTCAGAAGACATTCCGCGTAGTATACTATTGTAGTAAACCAGCAAAAACTTTCAACTACTACCAGTAAGTATAAAATTGTGCTTAAAACAGAAGAGGTTGTCCCTTTTCAAATTTCGTTTAAGACAAATACAGACTTCCACATGTATTTATCATATAAAAAAATTTTTTTAAAGCTGCAAAATTTTTTATTTTTTATTATCTTATTTTTTATTATTTTATTATCTTTTTTATTAATACACCCCGTCAGAGCAAGCAAAAGTTAAAATAAAAAGAAATATTTTGCCACTACATATATTACCTTAACCTGTCATCCGATTTTCATGGATCATTTTACTTTTTCAGAGATCCTTGACAGCTCTAGGGTTTTAGTAGTTATAACTGTTCCCTTTTACTTTTTCTAACGAGCTAACCCCATATGTCTATTCATTATGTAATTTTTTTTACTGCTACCGTTTTTGAGTCTTGTCCTCTCTCTTGGCTAGTTCGAATTACCGTTCTGCAATATGCCTTCCACGGCCATGGGTTTTGGCTTACCACAGATTTTCGAACTGCCTACGTGGTTGTATTAAATAGATTCTATAAGTTTGGTACTTTTTCCTTAGGAGTTTTTTGTATCTTCTCACTTGCATTATGATTAAGAAGATCCGAATAAGCAGTTGTAAACCCTTACTTTTCTTTTTCTTAAAGTTTACTCATTTTCACACTTACTTCTGTTTTCATATAAACATTCTGCTGCTTTTCTCCATAAAGAAAAACAAAATGATTCATTCCTTCCGTTTTGATTTCTCTTTTCAACCTTGGGTTAAAAGTATTCACGGAAAACTATCTTATACCTCCACATTCGATCTTTTTATCACCAAAGCCCAAAAATACATTGACTAATCCTATTAATAAACTTACAATATGTTGATAGCAAATGAGATAGGAATAATGCTTGGTAAAATATGAAAAGCGATTCGAAAAAAACGAAAACGTAAATTGCCGTGAAAGAGTCTGAAACTAAACGAAAGATGAAAGTAGAGAGAACCTGTTGGTGTTTCAGGAAATATAAATCAATTTGATGTTTGGAGTGAGTTTATTAATGAAAAAGTCTTCTATTTTCTTAAGGACAGTAAAAATATGAAGTATTTTTTATAATTTTCATATTGTATCATATCTTTAATTGACCTTGGAAGGATATTGTGGGAAAATATTTGATATGGTTTGAGTTCGTTATCAAAAAGAATTTTGTATCCAGGTAGGCAAACATTTAAACATTCATCGGATTTCTGCTATTACGTAGCAGAAATGGGGATCAAGAATTTAGGTATATCAGTTTTTGAAATGTGAACTTTGAGCAACAAAGCTGGGATAGAGGCTAACACCTTGGGTTATTTCAAACGGATTTTTGTGAAAAAAAAGATAACTAATACTTAATGGGAATTCAATACGTAATACATATTTCATGCTTGACTGAAATAAAGTAGTAATAAGGTTGTTTTTTGGAACTTTATGGTATTGGTTTTGCAATGTAATCACAATATTTTAATGAATTATTTGGTCTGCTGATAAAAGAACTGTATACGAATGCATTCTCGTGACAATAGTAATGGATGTTTTGTATTATGCTTACATCATCATGTACAGTAGTAGGTATTTTTCTGAGGTTATCATAGCAACACTGCCTATATTTGCACCAAAGTGTGTTTACAAACCTCCCTTGATCAATAATAAACAGATTCATTAAATATTAAGGGTTTTTTAGGAGCTGAGAGTAAGATACTCCATCTTATCTCTGCTTTTGGGATACATCTATAATTAGAGCCTCAGTACTGAAAAATTTAAGCTGACAGCTGTGGATAGGTGAACTCATTAGAGCCAGACGCGCCGAGAATTCATTTTCTGTGACTAACAAGTGCATGAATCATTTTGTGAAGATTGTACTTGGGTTTCACAGTTATTAAACGGTTTTTCTTTTCAGGCTGTCAAAATATAACGAAGTCGCTGACTTTGAGTTTTTTCAGTGGTTCCTTTAACACGGGGATGCTTTTATTCAGTTTCTTGAATTAATTAACTCGTTGGTTCATTTATTCAGACATTCATTTCCTCTCTGTGTCTGTCTTTATGCTTTTTCTATTGATGCCTTTATTTCCTTTTTTCAGCCTGTATTTATTTATTTATGATTGTATTTCGCTATGTATGTATGTAACCATCCAATTTAGTTGTTAACATACATTTTTTACTTTTATCTAAAATTTATGGAATAACTGGATATTTACTTCAGCTGTTTTAACATGTGCTTTCATTAATATTTGGTGACAGGTTTCATAGAAGTATTAAAATTTGAAACGGTATGCAAACGTTAAATAATATAAAATATTAAGAAAGCTACACCATGAACTTTTGCAATAAATTCAATAGAAAAAGTGTGAATGTGTAATAAGCTCAGACAAATGTGAAAATTATAGACTTCTAAGGATATAAACAGAGCTTAATCCAATGCATGACCCTTCTTTTATATCTGAAAAACGGCGTCAATTATTTTTGCTGCCATGAAATAAGTTGAATTTTTTACTAGTTCAGTTTATACATGCAGCAGTTTCAACAAACGTGTAATGTAAGTTTTTGGTTTGATAGATTTTTTGAGGAACTAGATAAATTTTCACACATGGTTCCAACGAAACACTGAACACATTTGGAGGCATACTGTGATTTAAGGAACACAAACGTCTGAAAACAGTCTGAACATTGAGATTGAGTTATTTTTTCCCTTTTGGATGCTAGTGGTGATACTGATGGTGATAATGATGGTGATG
The DNA here is from genome assembly GCA_003991215.1 of Morbakka virulenta. Lineage (NCBI taxonomy): Eukaryota > Metazoa > Cnidaria > Cubozoa > Carybdeida > Carukiidae > Morbakka > Morbakka virulenta. The sequence continues at coordinate 329,223 of RDPX01000277.1, forward strand.
CTGGTGTTGGTACTGCTATTGGTACTGGTGGTGGTACTGCTGGTGATACTGCTGGTAATACTGCTGGTAATACTGCTGGTAATACTGNCAAACGTGTAATGTAAGTTTTTGGTTTGATAGATTTTTTGAGGAACTAGATAAATTTTCACACATGGTTCCAACGAAACACTGAACACATTTGGAGGCTTACTGTGATTTAAGGAACACAAACGTCTGAAAACAGTCTGAACTTTGAGATTGAGTTATTTTTTCCCTTTTGGATGCTAGTGGTGATACTGATGGCGATAATGATGGTGATGCTGGTGTTGGTACTGCTATTGGTACTGGTGGTGGTACTGCTGGTGATACTGCTGGTAATACTGCTGGTAATACTGCTGGTAATACTGCTGGTGGTACTACTGGTGGTACTAATATTGGTACTGCTGGTAATTCTGCAGTTAATACTACTGGTGGTACTGCTGTTGGTGCTGTTGGTGGTACTGTTCTTGCGTCATCAAGAGTAATTTTAAATGTAATATTTTCTCCGATAAGCACCTGATGAAAATTTACCAGCACATGCAGAAATTCCCGGATATAGCTGGATACAATAATTTTTTCTTGAATAGATTTTTTTCAGTATCCTGCTGATACATCCACCCCTTGACACAATTATCTAACTCGCTAATCATAACCTTTCTCACACAGACCAGCTGTTAATTTTTAAAAATAATACAAAGCAAGAGAAAAGAAAGTGCTTCTCTTTGATCATGATTTCAGTTTGGTCACAGGGTAGCGGATGAATTGATTGATTAACCACGAATATTGAATGACAAAGTCCCTGTGTAGGGCACCGTCTGAGCTCCAGTTACTGGGGTAAAGTGACGTTAACCACCTCTTCCCCCAAACTTGAATGACTTAGAACTGTAAAGTATGCTAAATATATTTAGAATGTTTAGAAGCATTAAAAGTAAAATAATTTTGGTGTATGTACTGCAGATGTTTTTGAGCCTGTCACTTTTCCCCAGACGAATCTAGTGTTGACTGTGACAGAATTTGGGTACTAAAACGGAGACATTAGAAAGTATCATTGATGTGAATCTCTAGGAGATATGGAATACAAATAGCATTCCATTAGTCACAACGCTCGCTGGCTGTAACCAAAACATTATTCTAGAGAAATGGATTATAACTTTTTGCCCTTTTTCTGTTTTGATTTCTGTAGTAGGCAGTATCAAAATTAAACTGCCTTAAGGCGTAGAAAATCAAAATCAAAATGCAAGCGTTGTATAAGATACAGCGCTGTATATTAGGACTCATTAAATGTTTTATTAATAGATCGATCGAGGTTTGACATAGAATCTCTATTCCGAGTGCTGATTATTTCGAACGTTTGTTATTCCAATGAAAATAGAAAGGACCTGGAGATTGCCTTAAGAAGCATATATATATATATATATATATATATCTGTGTGTGTGAATAAATAATACCAGCACTTCGAAACCACTATTTCGAAACCATTGCAATTTAACGGCCAGCCCTTGGACAAATTTTAGCATTTGTTAGCTTCCCCTGAAACCTTGAAATACCAGGTTGGCGTCTGATGGGATTAAATCTGTCTTTTTGAAAGGAGAGACTTTTCAGCCATGGTTGGGAGACCTCTTAGTGTCGATGACATGAAGACACAACCAAGAAGGAAGATCTGACTAACCATCTGTACGTAGTGACCTATCACTTAAAATAGGCTAATTGTTCCCTGCGATACAGTCTTGTTAGAGAAAGAAGCTACTGACACTCCTCGTGTCATAAAATGAGGGTGAGGAAGGAAGGGTCTCATTCCTGCTCGGTCCACAGTATTCACTTATAGAGCGGCCAACCCTGTGAATAATTGCCCTTGTTAGATAACCGATATCAATACGTCACATCCAAAAAATCCTATACTTACAACTCAGGGAGTGAGTAAGGACTCAGCCAACAATACTGAGGCTAGTTGCTCCTTGGATAGACAGATTAGGCAGTCATAAACTGTGTTTCACTGGGGAAAGCATCCTGTAACTGTACGTTTGAAGGAGCTTCTGTGTTGTTAATTGTCAATCTCGATAGGAACTTACAACTTTAACACCTTGAGAGATATAGAGAGAACCATGGAACTTGTAAAATGTAATCTATGCCAAGGCTTTGGAATACTGGGAGTGAAAGAACATAGTATCATGCATAATGATCCCATCTAATTCGGAAAACTTGGTGCTCGCTAGCGAATAACATCTTTAGTCTGGACAAACGAAAAACAAGCATCAGGACACGTATTGATTACAGTATCTGTATACATTACTTTTTAATTATACAATTATTGAAATGTTTTTATCCTGTATAAATATTCGTAAATAAATAAATAAATAAATAAATAAATAAGCACAAGGGGCAGTTGCCGTACTGCTGGATCTTTAAACATTGTCTAATCAAGCAAATTTGGCTTACCTTAGTCTTTTTTAGTAGGTATTATCATGGAAAGTGTTCTAATAACCTTTCATATTTGGTACCATTTCAGTTTGTTAAATCTCATTAAGTCTAAGTTTAATTCTTATCTCTTGGCTTATTTTTCTTCCTTTTTCTTTTCTGTTTCTTTTCCTGCCTGCCATTTCTATATAGTTCCATACACTTAATAGCATTATGCCTTGTGTGGTTCTTAAACATTAAAAATAAAAGAAACCCCCCACCCTAAAAACAAAATTGACATAATGAATTCGTCAGAGACAAAGCCAAGCTCAAAGAAGAGATCATCATTGATTGTTATCTGATCATAGATTTTGCAATCATGAAAATCGATGATATTGTATGAAATTTTAATGTTACTGATTTTCGGTTTCCTGCCAATAATATCATGGTTCCTGTTGGGTGATAAAATCAAATCAGCAAAACAAAGCTGGGATAGACGATTTGTTACAATAACTTTAATTAATGTGACCCATTTGCTGTTCTTGTTCGTGGTTTAAGTATCTATATAATTCCTTGTAGGGCAATATTTGCTTTTATTTTTCGATGCAACTGATGTTTTTATTACATATTTTGATGAGCTTTTAGTTTTCTGAGTTCACCCTGGTAATTTTATTAAAAGAACTGTTTTCGAGGCTATTGCTCAGGTATGTGGAAATGTCTTGGGGTCTATAAAATCCATCAACATTTAAAATGCTGGAGCTATGTTGTTTGATTTCAATTCAAATTCTTCTCTGGTATATCTATGAGTAGAGATTTAACACTATAACTTTAACCAATAAATTCGTTGTCATTAGAATAACCCGTCTCTATTTTGTTGCTGTAATTTTAACATTATCAGGTTGTGGTTGCACATTCGAAATAAAATCCACACTGGTAGGTGCAAAAGCACCGGTATTTCCGCAAACTACAGAAACTGATATCCAACTATAAACATTTATACAATATATACAGACTTGCTAGGTTGCTGGGTTATTGGTTTAAATATAGTTGATGAATTAAGACTTGTTTGGGATCAGACATAAAATGAAATAACTTTATGTTCCAAATAAAAGAGAGTACAAGTGCCTTTATATATGTATAACGTATATATGCCTTAAGTGTAAGTTCTTATTTTATCATTCAATATGTTTTGACTTAACTGAGCGTTTAATGGAGAAACAATCTTATTAAACATTCTATAAAATAAGATAGTACGAGTGAAAACAATTTAATCTTTTAAACTGACTGTGATATAAAGAAAGAAATGAACTTCTCTTTTGCCCAAACATGGATTTTTTTGCAAACAAGAACAGATTCAGACCACAACCAACAATGTAATAATAAACTCATCAATTTCCTTAAAAATGCCGAGTGTATCAGTACTTTGTATAGTTTTTTCCATATAAGGAAGAGTATTCTACTGTTGAAACACAAAGTGACATGCCAAGTCTGGCATTTTAGAATCACGTTTCTCTTTGTTATGTTATTACTGCAAAGTTGCGTTCGTTTTTCTCTTTATTAGCGAAGAGATATTAAAAGATGAAAATGGTTCTGATAAAAGGTTTTATTTTGTCAACACCTTACCAAAACCATAATATAACATACACAACAGTAGTTGTTGAAGTGAACTGGGTCTCTTAAGGGTTATTAACGACGTTTCCAAATTCTTTCTTAGTCGAGTGTTTGAACAGTAAGCAGCAGTTTGCAAGTGAAATTGTAATTTGTAAAGTTTTTGGATGTTTATTACCCAAAAGTTTTTGCTTAGATATTATTGAATTTTTTGTTTTTATTTATATCTCTGTTCGGATGATATGGCAACTATAAAAAGCATGCAAAATGTTTACGACCATGTCGTTTGCTGTAAGTGAAACCCTTTAACACCTTAAATGTCCATATTGCAACAAAGCATTCGTTATTGATAATATTATTCCAAAATTTCTAAAAATTGAAGATAAACACAGCAGAGACATCAAACTACGTCATCAACGTTTGCTTGTTACAAGGTATAACGCTTGAATATAATAGGATCGGAAAGTAACACCAGTTTTAAAAGTGAATCGCAAAAGGAAAGAGACAGCTAGCGACCAATTACAGCTCTTTCAATATGTTCAAAAATTTTGAACGTTTTATTCATGCACACTTGATGAGCCACGTGAAACGTACAAACTTTTATCAAAACATCAAATTGTTTTTTGTAGCAGACGAATATTGAAGAAGGTGTGAGGATTTGTGTTGACTTATTAAGAAATAAATACGTTAAAAACCCTACAGGTGTTATAGGCATCGATAAGACTTTCGACACCCTGAGACATAGCCAAATAATCTAAAATCTTGCCAGTTATGGTATTCATGACTTAGAGAGAGAAAGCTTTGCTAACATTTTGTTCAACAGGAGATATCAAGTTAAATTTTATAATCATATGTGTAACACTAAAGTTGTTACATGCTGAGTAGCACAAGGGTGTCTTCTTGAGCCCATTGTGTTTCAGGGTCTTACAAAATTATGAGATAATTATGTATTGCTGGTGACACTGTCATTTTCTTAATGCTAAAGAACACAAAAAAGTAAAAGAAAAGCTGTCCAATGATTTCAAGTAGCAAGCTGGTTTGAATTTTATGAAAATAATATAAACACAAAATCAAGCAAAACCAAATTTATGGTATCAGCCACACGAACAAGACATAAAGTGAAGGAACTACAAATCACATATCGTCAAAACACTATCTCAATTACATCAGCGTAAAAATGCTTGGGTGTTACTCTAGATCATTTGCTTACCTTGTTTTGAACACACAAGCAAGAACTATAGGAAAACCGTATGCCAATTACCTGTTACTGAAGCTACGACCTAAATGACTGTCAAACACCAACTGCAATCCACCAGCCGATGTTGATGGCACTGGTTACTTATTACTCCATAATTACCGGTATATAAAAATCAATAAAACGCATAAGCAGGAATTAAAGAGTCAGACGATCGTGCACTTAATTATCAATTGTAAAGAGTGAGCTATTGTCATATAAAGGAAATGTCTAAAATCCTGGTGCTTGAACATTTTCTCATTGAACTTCCACATAAGACCAGTCTAACAATATTCTTTAAAATACTGAAAAAAAACCTATCATTTCATTTGGCCAAGTACTTCTTTGGCATTCGCCCAATAATTTTCAAGGTAGTGAAATCTTGAAATACTGTACAACTGTAGAAAACGTGCCCTTGAAGTTTTGGTGAGAACTGACGGCTACACAATCGTGTTTTTTTCGGATCATTGTTTTTTAGGGTGTTTTGTGTTACAGTTATAATCGCTTCTGTAGTATATGACTCTTGGGGACAGAACAATAACGGTGACAATTTTGGTGAAACGTGCTAATGCAAGACGTAAACAAGGAAAATTGTCCGTTGGGAATATGTATTACTCTTATAATTTGAAAGAAATGGATCGTAAGATATGTTTTTATTTAAACTGTTTAGAGTTAGTGGCCCATGAAAGTTGAACGTGCTATGGCCAGCGTTTGATTTGATCCTTAGTAATATGAGTAACGATCCATTTTTTTCTCTGGTATTTTGTGTGCAAGACCAGAATGAACTTGTTGGACTTAACGTCAGGAACAATTTCTGCCAATGATTTATGTATTTTGATTTTGATGCTAAAGAACTTCTTTGGGTACCATTATTATTATTATATACGAATTTTTTTACAGGATGTATCTACAGTCATATTATACATACACTATGTACATATATATATATATATACTCAAGCTACATACAGTACTGTTTCGCCCTTTGTGGGTTCATCAGTGCAGCACAGAGTTTCTGAGACATAACTCTCAGGCCATGTTGCCGGAGCAAGCACAGCTTAAGAAGTTATTGTGGGATCCTGTCAGAGTGCTCAAACTACGCAAGCGCAGTGAGCTCCGCATTACGCAAACGACAGGTTCCCATCTCAGATAGATATATATATTTATATATTTATATATACTGTTATCACAAATGTCCTGTTCAAAAAAAAATAAAAAAATAAAACTCGCTAAAAATAAAAAATGCCATATCAAATAGTACATTTTTATTTCATTTTGCAATTTTGAACAGTTGGTTAGCCATTTTACTGATGGTCGTTATTCATATGAGTACTATATTTTTCAAAACAGCGAGTATTATTTCGTTTATGTGATAAATTTGATGGGAGGAACCAGAGATACTATTGTAAAATAGAGATCAATATTTTATTGGACTATTTTGGTTTGTTTGTATTTTGTATTGTTTGAACAACATTGTCAACTTCAAATATTAATGGGAATACGATTGACACTGTCTTACGATCAGGTTTTATGAATGAAAAAGTTGATGAATGAATTAACAACTGAATGAGTGATGTTATCAGGTGAGATACTAGTAAGTAAATTAATAACTTCATAAGTTAACGAAGAAACGGAATAGTGATTTAAAAAATTAGAATGGGGTAGAAAAGACTACCAATTTACCCAGGTTATAAACCTGTCGAATTAGATTGTCTAGCAAAGTTGTGATTTGTTGATCTCTTTCTTGATTTTAGATTTACTTTCCCTCTGGCGTATTTGTACGGGTGGATACATTTGGTTGGGGAATAAATGTTTATTTGCAATCGTCAAGTATTGATTATGGAGGAATTGGAGGATTATGTTCACCCGTAGTCTTTCATGATGCAAGAGGAAATGAAGTTCATCCAAGGTAATTTGCACCTTTGTAATATTTGTTACACCAGTCTTGGATTGCTTTACCTAAACTGCACATGGGTTCAATATGTATTTCAGTTTTGGCAAATGGTAAATTGATATATACTAGTGGCTCTGGTACTAGCGTATATGCTGTTAAACAAAACAACTGAATTTGGATTTTAGGAGTCGAAATTTTCCTCATGTGATAGCTCTTGTGCTATTAATTCAACTGTCACTTTCTCTTAAGTCGACAACTTAAAATAGAGATAATAAAATCTGAAATAGATACACAAGATGCAAAAGGCAAGATATGTGTTTTTTAGAAGTCATTCTAAAAAACACAATCCTCAGTTAATAAGTACTTTAAGTATTTAATGTGCTACCCTAATCAACAATAGTGCCAATATTTCTTCTTCTTCAATAATCAGTGTATTGTCTCCTACTTCATCCTTTTGTTCCACGACTCTCTCTGCTTTACAGCCCTCTTCCAAATTGTCCGTTTTTGTAACAGGTTAATCTCTATTGTGAGTATGTTCAACTTCGTCACTAAGTCCAGCAATATCATCACCTACTTTTTCGACTTCCATTGTAGCCATTCCATCAAGAAATTTATCAATCACCTCAACCAACTCTAATGTCACGTCACTAGAATTGACTGTATCTCTCAAAGGAGAGGAAATCGAGTTTAAACCTCCGCTCTACTTAACGTAGGCACGCTGACACAGGCCCTAAAGTGTGAATTTATTTATTGCAGCTTGCTTCCACGGACTGTCGACGCGTTTACAGACAAGCTCGTAACATACTCTCTTGCTATTACTCATCTCAGTGCACCTATTCTCGCTGCTTACCAGCCATACACCCTACCCTCTTAGGTTAACTTTGAAAGCTCTATTAACCTGTGTTGCAGCAAACATAGACTTCCCTGGATTAAAACAGATACCAGATCTTTGTTTGTTGGTTCTTGGTATGTAGTTTTTAATCATTAAGTCTCTTCTTCTTTAGGATTCTAGAATTTTCATACCAAGTGGAGTTTATCTTCCGATGCTTTCACAAGGTTCTTCCAATTATAGAGAAAAGCAATTAAAAATGAGTAAATCCAACTTTTGTACACATAACACTTGAACACATGCTGTTAGGTTTGCAGTAAAACTAGGCTTCTCGTGCTTAGTCATTTTCAATTTCACAATTGACTATCCCCTTAATTCAATTCTTGAGCTTCAAGAGGTTTCTAAATAACATTGTTTCTCTTATGTTGGCTAATACATCAAAATCTCTTAGTCGTGGTATAATTTTTGTGAGTATTTACATTTTCAGCACGTTAAAATGCCAACTTCTTGCGTTTGCAGAGACAACAAAACCAAGCACTGTTAATCAGTTTTTGCTTTAACTCTTTAAACTTCCATAACTTCCACATTTCGGCCTTCTTATTTGATTTTTTAAAAATTTTAAATAAAAGCCGGACTTTTTAAGGTTGAATTTTCTCTTTTTGTCATCATGAATTTTGTCTACTAACAGCGCCCGGTGCTTTTTGTCGGATACTATCGCATGTACTGTTAATCGACGGGTGCTAGTATCTTGGGTAATACGATAGAGGACTCAACAACTCAACAGTGAAAATCATTCATTTACAAGTAAGCATACTGGACCTGATAAACGTATGATGATATTATTTGCTTTATATAATCGAATACCAGCAGATTTACTTTTGCTAAATCATAATGGTCAATATGGTATTCATTGCTGCTGCTAAAGAGTTTACCGTAGCATACAGAAATAACAAATGCCGGGTCTTTTTGAACTACTGAGGTATGTTTGTGGAATTTCAACAAGTCTATAATAATATACTGTTTTTCTTTTTCTCAGTGGAGGTAACTGGCAATATATACTAACCTCTATCCATCTTAATCAAGGATTACGTCAAACCGAAAAAGCAACTTCTCCAAAGCTTGTGTACCAAAATACATTTTTCTTCTAGGAATACCTTCTGGCCATTTGTGTAGTGTCATTATTTGTAGCAGACGAAACTTGCTGGCTATTGTGTAGAAATGGAAGAACAAGCATGAAGTTGGTCGATGCAGTGTTATGAATGGAGAGTAAAGAAGAAAAAGATTTCATCTTTAAAGTTCTTGGCTGGGAAGAAGCTTAATTAAAATATTAAAACTAAAGAAACACGTTTCCTTAAGTGAAACATATATACAATCATACAGTACATTAGATCTTCTTTTGCGTGCCTTGACCCAAGAGGGCCTTGATGGCCATTTATAACCACACCTGGTGTTCTCTAATTGCATTCAATATCTTGGTAGTTGATGAATACATCCAGTACGAAATAGAACTGAGATAAGATAGCCTATGGCGTCTTATTCGTCTGCTTCACTGGATTGTACTAGTTTTTGATAATAATTCCAGTTTTTGTTTCCACGAGACATGCCCGAAGACCTATGCCTGTTTTATGCTGATGGTTGGCAGGACGTTTTTCTACCTGTCTCTTCTTCGAAATACTTCCATAATAAAAGTGTAATCTCCAAAAAATATCCATTGAATTTGCCTGTACATCCACCTTTGGGTGGTCTCAAGATATTGAGACTCAAGTATATTTACTGTCCAACACTCGCTTCCATATGCTTTGAAAAGGAGGACATAGACTAAGATTCTTTACTTCGTTTCCAAGCAGACTTTAATAATTCAAAAGAATGCTTTTTATACGTTGTAATACGTCTTTTGTCAACCTTACTTATTTTATAATTTCTGTATTGCATCTTCAGTCTTCCGTTATCATCTATCAAGGCAAATGAACTTGCCGACTTATTCTATACATTCTTCCTCTATTCTTACCTAACTTCTAGACGCTCATTCCTTTTTAATTATGACTATGAATTTAGTTTTAAACTGGTGTCATTCGCATATCGGAAACTCCCCGGAGTCTTCCGCCAATTGAAAGACCTTGCAGATCTTTTAACTCACACCGTATTAGGTCACTGTAGATATTGAAAAAATATGGAGAGAAAACACTGCCCGGAATGACTGCAGTTGTGATTGTTTCATTTTGCCTGAGGTCATTTTCAACATGAATGGAAGACTCTTGTTCTTAGTATATATTTGAAATGTTCCATAGAGCTATTGCTATCAATATTTAACTGACATTGAAGCTGAATAACACCTTGTTTAACTTTGTCAAAAGCCTTAGTGAAATCTTTGTAGGATACATATAGATCTCGTTGCATCTCTACCGTTCTAGCCGAGATCTGAGTATAAAAATCATATTGCTGATCCCATTTTTTTGTACATATCCGAATTGTGCGTCATTGATTTTTGGTTGCAGCCGGATTCTACCTTGATCAACATTTCTATTAGTGCTTTCGTTATGTGGGTCATCGGGCTACTGATCATCTGCAGCTCATATTCTGTAACTCCTGGTTTCTTGAGCGGCTGGATAATAGTTGCCTTTGTCAAACCGTCTGATATTTTACCTCTGTCATGGATTTATCGCATGAACTCTCATTCGAATTGTTGCAAAAGTGTCTAAGTCTTTGATCAGCTCAACAAATTTATAGTCTGGTGATGCCGCATTACTGCTCCTCGTTTTCTAAATAGCTTCTAATTCAGTCTTAAGAATCATTGGATCTTGGATAAAATGTCATTGGACATATTCTGACCAGCGGTCTTGGATCCTATCTTCCCAAAATGATGCTGCACTCTTTTGCTGTGAGACGTTCAGCAGAAGAGTAGGTTTTCTTCCCTCCAATTTCTTTTGTTCTTTTGTACATTGACGATGGTTCAGTGTTTCTCTGCCTTTGTATTTCTTTGCAATCCTTTTCATGGACCAGTGACTGGAAGCGGAAAGAATGACCGGGATGGGTATGAAATCAGTTGACGTTGTAAATATTGAATATGGTTAAGATAAGTAGTATCTTAATTGGACAAAGAATCGTATTTTCATCATGATTGCGTTGGCCCTGTGCCTCATTGAGACCCTCTATCCTATCACCAAATAAATACGATTACGGAATAATTTATCCGACGAAAAATGCATCTCTTTCAGAATTAACAGTAAACCAATAAAACATGCAAAAGCAAATGTCATTTTGTTGCATTAATCTTAAGATTTCACAGCACGTCTGCGTTCTAACGAGGTGGTAATAAAAGAGATCCAGGCTTCAGTTAAGACTTTTAATTTCTAGTAAAACTCCACAAAGATGTGTAAGTTTTTTTAATGTTTAATTTTTTTTACTCGTACTATCTTATTTTATAGTATGTTTATCACAGGTTGGGCTTTATACTAACTTCCTGTTTCCTGTATCATGTAATTTGCTTGTTGTTTGAATTCTTGAAGTAGCATCACGTCTCCAAGTTGGTTAAGTAAACGAAAATACGCTGTATATTACGAAGAGGTAACGTTTAGTGCTTTCAATTGCAGCATTGCCGCTTTTTTGTGAAATGAATATTTTTTTATTAAAAAAAAGTTTGATATTCATCAAGAATTTTTAAAGCAACTATAGCTTCTTATTATTTAAATAAACAACAAATTGGTAAATTAACAAGCATTGGGTCCGTCAGCAACAGGTATCTCGGCATATTAAAAGTGAAAGCTACAGAGCTACTATTTCAAGAAAATAGTGGGCATGTTTGACTGACTGACTATTTGTGTGGCAACAGTATAATGACCTCGCCACTCATTTTTGTTGACTACTGTTAGCTGAAACGTAGTGGTTTCTAACGTTAGATCAGAAACGATGCCACACTGTATTCCCCATTTCAATATTTGTTGTGGCCAATTTTGGTTGCTTTTGGAAGTTTTTTTAAGGGAAAAGCATTTGTACGCATCTGGTAATTGTTGTTTTGAAGTACAGTCAAGGAGAAGGGGTTTCAATTTTGTCTTGAAAAAGCACTAGAGCAGATAACTAAAACTGAAGTCTTCTTCTTCATCGTTCGGCTGCTCCCGTCAGGGGTCGCCACAGCGGATCAATCGCCTCCATTTGGCGCGGTCGTCAGCGTCCTCTCTCCTCACTCCTAATGTCCTCATATCCTCTTCAATTCCGTCCATATATCTTCTCTTTGGTCTTCCTCTCTTCCTCTTCCCTGGCAGTTGCATCCTCAACATTCTCCTCCCGATGTAGCTATCTTCTCTTCTGACCACGTGTCCGTACCATCTCAGTCTTCCTTCCCTTTGCTTCTAAAACTTCTAAAACTAAAACTTAAACTTCTAAAACTAAAACTGAAGTCTGGAAATTCCTTTTCTTTTCTTGACTTTCTAGTACCATTTTTTCAATTTTTATTCAAACGTTTTATGGCGCTGCAATGCACATTGCCAGGTGCTTGACATCCATTATCAATTTGCTTACCTAGGTTGCTGGGACATAAAGAAATAGAACCTGAATACTAAATGTTCCACATAGTTAATAAATTCCATTTATTTTGCCAAGAGTAACCTGTGTTTGGTATTTCTTCAAGTCACTTGTTTATGATAGTAAATCAGAAAAAATTCTGTTAAAGTATTCAACATGATAGGAACTTATAAAATTTCAAAAGGAACTATTTTGATATTGCTCAATGGATACGAAAAAATATCTTGTAACTTAAAAAAAGATCCAAGCTTTTACTGTCGACTGGAAAAGTAACTATTTTACTTCCCGTAAAATTAATTCTTTTTTATTTTTACAGCAACAAGGTTATGCAACTCTCTGTATGATTTCTACTTATATTTCAGACTTACACCCTCTCGAAGTTTATTTTCTTTGGACCATGTGAAGATGGTTACAGAGACAACTTTGGGACCAAGGGATTTCAGTACACCAAACTGTGCTTGTTCTATTGAAACCGCCATCGATTTGTCTTTCCGTCAGAGTTGTAACGTATCATCTGGGCAGGGATGCGAGCGTCAGTCAATGTGCCCTACAGCAGAACGAGTTCAAGTTCCAGTTTTAAATTTTGAAAGGGACATAACAATGGCAGTTTTTGCTATGCAGATGAATAATAAAACCAGCTACGATTTTATTTGGGATACCAAGCCAATGTTGCGAAGAACACAAACAAAAGACAGCAGGGAAAATCCGTTTAATATCCCTGTGTCAGAAACAGATATAAGCAGCTGTAAAGATATCTTAGAGAAGCTTCCAGTCACCAATACTTGCTCACGATTTTCAGGATTTTCAATTGAAAATATTACGTCCCTTTGCAAAACAGCAAACCAGGTATATTTAGTTCATATATCAAGATTTTCTGTATCTACACAAATGTATATATATTTACGTACAGGTGGAACATGGGTTAGCTTTTTATAATAATGGATGTGCATGCAGTTGTATAATTGTACTAAACATTCTCCACTTCCTTTATTCGACCTAATCTAACATAAATTTGCTTCCATCCCTTAAAAGGTCCCACAATTTTACACATATTTTACAGCTTGACGTTTCTTTACTTTTTCTCTGTGTTTATCTTTATATTTTGTTACGTATGCAGGTATTTCTCGCAATCACGTTTCATTATATCACGTGAGAAGGCAGATTACTTCGAGCGATCAAGAATATAACCATCATATCTTTCAATACATTCTGTAAGGTCACCAAAAATTGATATAAAGTATTTGAATAGAATATGAAATTATTCCTAAGCAGTCGTAAAGAAAGGACCGGAGAAAAGAAAAAAGGCCCCCAAAACTGAAATGGTATAAGCTTGACCAATGAGGAAAATCAGGAGAAGAACAATGAGTTATGCACTAAAAGTAATGCAAAATAAAGAGAAATTTAAACAAGAAGAAATTCAAACAAGACTAGGACGTAAGTAGCACTGGAAAGGATATTTTTGTAATTAAAAAAGTATGAAGCGAAAAAAAAATCAGGGGAAAAAAACTATAAGAGTATTAAGGTACACCTTGAATGTTTAAAGTCATGGTAATTGATCTGATGTTCAGGGGAAATATCTGACCAAAGTGATCAAAGAAATTCGAGAGTACTCTACAAATAATAATATATATAGTACTAGTAATGATAATGATAATAGCAATTCTGAGGCGCGATATCAGTAAGCTAAAAGAATATGAAGAGCTAAAGAAAAAGAAACAAAAGCTTGAAGGAAAATACCACATGAAGGCAAAGGGATTAAATGCTGCGACAGAGAAACTGAAATAAAGAGTGAAAGCGAAAAAAAAGAAAGTAACCAATATTAACAAAACAGGCAATTTTTGTAAATCAAAAACCTCTCCTGAAAGAATTTTAAGGAGTTGTTCGAAATGAAAGTGTAAATCCATATGCAGAAGAGAGAAGACATTTATGAGGAATTTTTTTGACTGTGAAGTAAAACAGAACGTGGAGGGAGAATGGTTGAAGGAGAATTAAAATGCTCACAAGAAATGTTACCTGACCAAGATGAGTTTGTGATAACAAGAAAAATCTTGAAGCAACTGCTGAGTAAAATGCCGAAATGGAAGTCATCCGAACCAGACGGTGTAGAAGGTCATTGGTTAAAAACCATCATTACGTTGCATGAGACCATTGTTCAACAATTATGAGAGAGTTTAACGTCAGGGGAAATTCCTAGGTGGATGATGAAAGACAGGACGATTTTGATATTTTGGTCAAAAACGTGTTTGGTGATGATGTGGAAGCAAATCATTGGGATAATTGCTAAAGGAATATACTGCCACTTCGAATCAAACAACTACTACCAACAAAACAGAAGGGCTACAGGAAGAAGAATAGGGCAACCAAATGCCAATTACTTTTTGATAAGATAATATTGAAAAACTGCAAGAAGAGAATGATGGTTTGTGCCTTGCATGGATAGATAACAAAAAGTTATATGTGTCACATTCCTGGCTGTTGGAATGCCTAAAATTGTATATTAGCCCTACAAATGTGATTGAATTGCATAGAAAATCCACGATACATTGGTGAACAGAACTGACTGCAGCAGAATCAACATTAGAAGAAGTGGCATCAAAAGAAACATTTTTTAAGGCAATAGTTTGTCACCTCTCCTATTTGGCCTAGCATTGATTTCACTGTCAAAGCTGCTTAATGATATGGAGGATTGTTATCGTAGTGGAATGAACAGGCCAAAAGTGAATCATTTATTAGTGAAGCTGTATTCTATAGATCCAGAGGAGTTAGACACTCTCATTAAAACAGTCAGGGTGTTCAACAAAGACATAGAAATGAATTTTGGAATCGAAAAATGTGTAATGAATTAGATGAAGAGAGGGAAATTTGTAACGATTAAAGGAATCGAATTGCCTGATGCCGCCAAAATCAAGAATGATAATTAAGATGGTAAAAAAGGGTACAAATGTTCGGGAATTCTTTGATTCAATTATGTAAAGCACGGGAAAGTGAAGAAAATGTTAAAGAAAGACTATCCTAGAAGAGTGAAAAAAATACTAAAATCACGACTGAATGATTGAAATGTAATCCACGCTATGAATGCGAGGGAGGTATCCCTAATACGATACAGTGCAGGAATAATTAATTAGACAGGATTAAAATTACTACTGGAACTAGACAGGAAGACAATGAACTTGCTAAACATCTGTAGAGAAGTACGTCTCCACGCTGACCTAGACCGATAATACTGGAAGCGAGCAGAGGGAGGCAGAGGATTGCTATGTGTTGAAGAATGTGTGAAGATGGAACAAACTAGCTTTGGCCATTATACTAACAACAGCAGCAATATATGATAGGCAGAAGTTGAGAAAGAGGGTATTTTATCTGATGGAGGTGACTCGAAAGATAAGCAAAAGTAACTTACTAAGGAAAGGAAAAATAGTTATTTCCAAAAGAAACTTCATCCGATTTTCGGGATAGAGACGATGGAAATAAGAGGTGAAAAGAAGTAATGGCTTAAGAGTGGATTTCTGTGGAAAGGAGCGGAGGGGATGGTTTTAGCTGAACAAGACCAAGCCTTGAGAACAAACTGTATAAACAAAGCAATATTGATAAAGAAGACGTATCATCAAAATGTAGAATGAGCGGAGAAAGGGAGAGAGACCATTGCTTATGCAGTATCTGAATCCAAAAAATTAGCACAGAAGGAATATAAAAGCTGGAGACATAAAAAAGTAGCAGCTGTCCTGCATTGGTATCAATGTAAGAAACTCAGATTTGAATGAAGCAATAATTATAACAAACCAGGTATCATTCTGAAGAATGCGGAAGCAAGAGCTGCCAAATAATCTATGTGATATGTCCATTTCACACTCCATTGAAGCAGAAAGAGGAGGAAATGCAAGAACACAAAAAACAAATCTCAAATACTAAATTTTGAAAATGTGGAAGGATGATGTAAAAAAAGTTGCAGTAATACCTGTAGTTGTCGGGGTGTTTGGAGTAGTCTCGAAAAGTTTCATTTTTAATCTTTTCAATTTTTTTTTTTTTTAATTTTTGAATTTGTTATAGCTTTAAACTATATTACAAGATATAGAAGATTTGTTTCAAATTTTTAGCTAAGTTGTCTTTTTTGCACGTGAAAAAACCGCAGTACATAGGCTTTCATTATTGAAAGGATAACGAGTGCAAAATAGAGGTATCATTTACTTACAATATCCTGTTAAGTGCAAAGGTTACTGGAACACGTATGTTTTTAACTTACACATATTTTATCAAGTGTATCTTGAATTACCACTTTGAGAAGCGCTTTTTGCTTTTATTACTACATGGCTATGTGCGTAGTTTTTTTGTTCATTTCGGACTAATAATTTTTTCCCATGTTTTGAAACCTCACAGATTGCAGAATTTCCATGGCTAGCACTTTTTGGTCTTGTTGAAAGTATTTGCGAAGAAATAGCAATTAAAAATGTTTCTTCTTGGTCATTTTCGCCTGGAAATGCTCCACTTCCGTCGCATGAAGTTCAGGCTGAATTTTGTCCAAATTTCTGCAGCAACAAAGGACGCTGCAAAGATGGAATATGCTTTTGTAAAAAAGGTAACTCATTTAATTTATTGCACCAAATAGAAGGCGTAAATAGAAGTGCAAGTCATATAAGCGATAGGCATATGTGATGTTTGAATGCTTATATGTACATATATGCTTGCGTTATCATCATAAATTATTCACGCATTCATTGCAATGGAGGCTGCTGACCACCACAAACACTTTTTATCAAGTTTATTTCTATTGCTTTTTTCTTACCATTTGTCCATCTTATTTTTTGTCTACATTTTTTGTGTATATAGGGGTATGTAAGTGTGTCAGGTTTTAAGGCTGGATGGGTTGGGAGCATCAGCACCACAAATTGTATTATGAATAGTCAAAAACAGAAACTGAGTAATACAATTTTTATTCAAAGGCATTTTTCAGTAACAAAAGAGTGTAGTCCTGACATTTTTGGTGAGCAACCCACGGCCCCCCCCCAAATAAATCACACTTCCATTAAACGTATAGATCTGTCGAAATTTGTCAAGCTGTTTTTCTCATATTGACGTAAAACATCAAGTGGTAGAAAAACCTTACCTTTTGCTTCAATGGCTGTTTGTGAACAAGATCCTAACTATTGTTGTCAACGTATACCATGTACTGTGACTATAATACGTGTGTAGACTTTGTTGCGTGTAATTGTATTTTGTATAACAAAACAATTGTGCACAAGATAACTATATTTTGTACCGTTCTTATCATTTATGTCATCTTTTTGAATGGAGGGTAACTGCCTTCTTCAGTAGTGTACTGAAGAATTCCAAACTGATCTTTTTGTGGTATCTTCTTACTGCTGCTACTTTGTTTCAGGTCGAGGTTTTATGATGCCTTTTAATCAGTGCTTGGGGTTTTATTTGTATGTTTCCCCCACTGTCATTTTCTACGCTGTCCTGATTTCTTACCATGCATCTGGCTGGCAGACATTTGAGCCATTCTAGCCTATTTATGATCACGACGTCTTGATTGGATATTGTGGTAGGCCGTCGCCTAATGTCTTCATTTTTTTTGAGCCCCCTGGTGCAAATTTGAAAACAGTACACCAGCTTTCTCATTTCAGAGTTTCCAACCTTTTTTTTCATCGCCTCTGTGAGGGAATAGGTTTTGTTGTCTTACATTAGAACTAGACTTCAGGTTGCCTAATGCAAAACCACATCTGGTTGAATGAGGCCTTTCGTCACAAAATACTGCCTTTGGTCCTATTCACTAATTCAAAGCCTTTACGATCCTCAGTTTCATCTCAATTTTTTATTTTGGTGCAGAGTTGCTATTGAAGAGCCAGATGGTTCTACTTAGATCAGTTGTGGGTAGACGGTTAGTTTGTTGTTTCCTACCGAACATTAACCCAGCCTTGTTGGGTGCATTCCTCTGCTAGTTGGCCTTGTTCCTGTTTTGTCTTTGCTATCATCATTTATTTAAGGGTAGTGATCAGGTTTCTACTTTGCTGATCTCTCCATTGCCACGATAACGATAAAAAGTAGAGTTCCAAGGGTGAAGCCTGGCATAACGGTAGAGAAACTTCAGTTTACGTTTGCTCTGTCTCCCCAGTTTTACTGACCAGACATGTTTTTTTTTACTCTTCTGAAATATTTTGCTTTATAACCTTTCTTAAGCAGGAAGTCATCTCTCAGGGGTTTGCATGCAGCTGCTTGCTTTCCGACGGCTTCTTGTTTGGAAAGCTTGGTAACGTTTTGTTAGGTCGTCTCCGTCCTGTTACGTTTTTTAAATCCTACCCTCTTGGTTTGACTACTCTCAGAAATTCATTGTTGGACCACAATGTTTCCTTCTCTACATATGAATATATATATATATATATATATATATATATGTAAATGTATGTGTAATGAGAACGATGTAATGTAGTATAATATATATGTACGTATACACATGCATACAAACCTGTATAATTATTGTTACGTATATAGTAAAAATCGAACAGAGATTTAGGTTTCTGTCAAGAAAGGTTTATTCGAGTATATATATACATGTATATTTATATTTCTCCTCCTTTAAGAGTGATTTAAGAATATCACAGGAAATCAGAATGCAGGAGCATTTCAGTGGTTGTTCGTGATGAGATTATATGCTTATTGTTTTTTTCACGTTAATGAAAACATAATACTAGTTAAATTAGCAACAACATAGCTGCGGTAAAATTAACATATACGAGGCAAGAAAATTATATTTTAACGAAACATTTCGTCATTTCATACGTAACTAACTATATGTAAAATAAACTTGGAAGCAGACTGAAAAGCTTTTTACAGGTTAGAACTCGAAATAGTTGTGGCAAGTCAGGCAATAAAACTGTATTAGAAAGAAAGGTGATCATGAGAAGAAGGTATAGACATAACGTAGGTACTTGAATAAAAGTTATACATTTAATGTTTATTGAAAATAGCGTAGACAGAATTTCATTATGCGAAGACAAAGAGTCAACTTAAAAGTATAGAGTATATTAGAACATCATTTGCTCCCAAGGGGTTTGCAGCCTTTGACTTAGCACTATTATTGTTTAGGTGGAAACTGTTGCCTGATTGAGTTACCTAGACCATGTGATATTACTTAGCGTGGTGCCCTTTGTTTAATGTAATGAATTTATATTTTTATTTACATTCATACATATGTATATATACATATTTCTATACATATAAAATATAGCTTTATATAGAACACACGAGGAATAATTACATTTCTTTTGTGATACCAAACACCCTCTAATATAAGCGCAAGCCTTCCTTTATATCGCAGCTATGTTAATGCAAGATTTTTCATCTCTTATATTCATTATATGTGACCTTAATATTTGGAAAACTACATAGAGAACGCTCTACCTTCTTCTTTCTACATTTCTTCTACTTTTGGTTACATTATTTAACCTTCTTCACAACTCCTTTTTTTTCTTTAAGGGTACATTAGTGTGGATTGTAGCATTGAAGAAAGTAAGGCTCCTAAGCTGATAGGAGTGGAACATAACGACCTTTGTGATACTAGCAAAGATACATGCAGGAAAATTATCGTTATTGGAAACGGGTTTATGGAATCAAATGAGCTCAAATGTGCTATGGTTCCCTCAGTGGTAAGTTTACCTTTTTTGTAAGTAAAAAAAATAGCCAATTTCTACTTATTTTGAACAACTTAGATACAGTCCCTTGCCTTTTTTATTTTATATTTTTTTATTTTCGAATGGTCAAAGTGTTTTTCATTATTTTCCCACCTTTATTGGGCGGGATTAACAAATTCTACTTGTATGACCATACGGAACATCAATAGCTTTACCTTCTGATGCTACAACTGAATTCACAGACTTGGTTCAAGTTGGATTTGTTAGTATTAGAACATTTATACCTAGTCGTAGTTAAAAAATCAGACCTCATTCTCCTCCATGGCTCAATGCGCATTGTTCTTTTACTATTGCACATCCCAATCGTTTCTGCTTTCATTTCAACGTGATTGAACTGATAAATCTCGGAGGTTTCCAGACTGGCAACAAATCCCAGTAAAAGTGCGGTTTCTGATGTTAAATCTTGTTATGCCAAACGAGTTTGTGAATCTAGTTTTTCTCAAAAACTTGCATGTTTTAATTCCTGGAAGATCCAAAATAGTGTTTTGGATTCAGGCAAGTCAATGATTCCTTTACTTCTTAGTGGTTTCCGATTTTCTATGGCCTCTGGAGAGAAAGCTGATCTCTTTGCAGGATTGATTTCTGCTGATTCTTCTATAAATGACACTGGTGTTTCTTTGCCAGGTTTTCTATAAAAAAACTGATCAGATATTAGATTCTGTAGTCATAAATCTAAGGTTATTCATTGGCTTCATCAATCTGAAGCTTCTACTTTGGACTCGATTCTCGTAATTGTCTTGAAAGAGAGTGCTTCTGTGCTTCCTTTATTGCTTTTCAAACTTTTCAATTACTGCATATTGAATTCTTGTTTCTATCTTCTTGGAAGGTTTTTAATGTCATCCCTGTCTTCAAGAATGCAACTATTTCGACCATGTGGTTTTTGGTTCTTGTTGTAATAAATCTTCCAAAAATGTTTTTTCTTTTCGCGGACGGCTAGATTGTGGAACTCTTTGGCTTCTTGGTACTTTCCTTGATTATGTAATTTGAATCGCTTTAAACACATGGTCAGCTCTTATTTGTTGACCTAATTCTTACTTGTTGTCTTTATCTTTTGCTTCTTTTCAGAGTTTCTTACACTTAGTGGGTCTATGCCTTGTATGGTTCTTTATTCTTAAAAAAAACAATTGAAAAGTTATGATTATTTCACAATCTGTATCATATGAAAAAGGACCTCTAGGTGATACCAAAGTTTTCAGGTAAGGTTGGGAATTGGACAAAATTGTTGTTCAAGTTTATAAAAGCTGTGACATGTATGTTAGTAAATTCGTGGGAATGTGGAAATTAGCATGGAATATAAACTCACTACTGGAATGAGACAGATTACATGGTCGAGCAATGGACTTTACTAACGATACTGTGTATACATCGTCATTAATACTCGTCATTGTGAAGAGACAGGGAGATTTCCAAACTGGTCAAATCGCTCATTTATAATGTGGCTTTTTCAAGGAATGTTTCTCTTGAAAATAACTCTTTTTTTAAATAATGTCAAGGGGGAGGGGAAAAACCTTTTAGGTAATGGAGAGAATGCTGTGTATCTTTCACCCAGTTCTATTGATTGGTTTAATAGTGAACTGATTTAAATACTTGAAATGAATTGTAGGGAAATTTGAGAAGACCTTGTTATTGAGTTTTGAAGTTTAGGATGAGGAATTCTCGAGACTAAAGGCAGTTTTCTCATGGGAGGATTCTAAGAGATGGTTAACTTCAGGTGCCACTCAGATTGAAGCAAAAAAAAATTTGCAAGTCCTTTGTCCTGGTTATTGAAGCACATGATGTATGGAATAGCTCTCTTGGTGAACATGACATCTTATGTTTAATTGGGGATATTTATATTAAACATTCTTGTCCTGGTATCAAGGCAACCCCAAAATACTTATATTTAATGATAAAATTGTAAGTTGCTATTCCAGTAAACTGTCATTTTTCTAATCTCAGGATGGCTATTCAGAGAAAATATCGACATTATATCATGGTCATAAAAAGCAATGTATGTTGTTGCTGTCTTTTAAATAATTCGTTGGTTGTAAAGTTGATTTTATACTTTTTATTCCGGACTTGTAGATTAGCTCCTCATTCTGAAATTCTGAGGTAAAAGAGTTTGCAGCCAACCTTTCCAGTTTAGAGCGTTCGTGTGTGTATAAGCTGCTGGAGGCAAAAAAATTCTCCAAATCGACGACGAACCAGATTCGAAATCACATGAACGACGAGATCGATTTCTTCCATGGTACGGAAGAACAGCTTGAAATGAAGGCTATTCGTTACCAACCAGTCAGGATAACCTAGCTAATCAGCATCCAGGCGTCACCACGTGGAGTTTGCCTTCATGGACGCCCAAGGCGTTCGTACTCAGGCCACTGCTTGAGTACCTAATGAATAATGAAACGACAAAGTGTAGAGAAAACATATATAGACAAAGTGTAGAGAAAAACATATATTGAACAGAGTAACGATCTAAATACTTTCATGCTCACATAAAGGCTGGTTTTTTTATGTACAAATTTTAAGTGATTTATTACTTAATTGATATTTTAATTAGTATCAACTTTATTTATTATTATCTTCTACTAATTACATATGCTAAATTGATATTTTCTTTTTCATGAGGGCGTATTACAACCTACGATCTTCTCTTTCCTTAAGATTCTCGATGTTCCAAGTGACTCAGTTTTTCGGAGATGTCTCAGTGACACTTTGACGATTGCGTATCATTATGTGAAAAGCTTCATTCATGATGGCCTTGTTAAGAAAACTATTGAGCCAGAGCTCACTGTAGTGTGTCGCTTCTCGGCCTTTTGGCTAAGATCAAGTGTAGAGCTCTGGTCTCTCCTTGGTCGGGACTCGGGCTACAGGGCCCAACCATGAGGGACAGGTGGTCTCGAGATGCTTGAGCACTGGCTGAAGACCAACCTAATAGGAAGGGCCTTCTCAAGGAGGGTTCTGCAGGGGCGATCCGTATGCCTTGCGTTTTATGTTGTCTTGGATGCTTTCTGTCCAACTCTTTCTTGATCTGATACTTCCTTTCGGGTCTTTCATAGATAGGAAACTGTGATAGACAAAAATGGACTCACTTTTTACCAGAGGTACCATCAATCAAAGTCCCAGTGTGTTGCTTATCACATGAAGCTGGTCTGTTCGATGGATAACCAGTTTTATGAAAAGGCGTTGTTATTACTTGCCTATTGTTCTTTGTTTTAGTACGTCAATAGCAGCTGGCATGCAGTTGAGCAAAACATTGTTACAGATGGAATGTTTGAATCTTTTCGAAGTGCAGAGTGCATGTTGCCATCGTTTTCGTTGCCAAAGCAAATATCAAGCAAAGACGTCATTGCACATGGATTTCATGTTAGCGTTACAAATGACCAAAGAATGCTGAGCAATTCCGTTTTCTTGACCATTTATGATGGGTCTTGTATAACCTGTCAACGGGGATTTGCAGAACGGTCTTGTTTTCTCAAGGTTAGTTTCTTAATTTAAGATTTTATTTTTGTTTTTCCCTTAGATGTTAAAATAATATTTAATTAAGACACCTATTGTTTTTAACCGAAACATTGCCACCACTGCTACAAAAATGATGAATTTTGTATTTGTTTTAGTAACTTAAATCAACTTATGGACCTGGTTTAGTTGATAAAAGGCAGTATTGGCATGCATTTACCTGTGAATTTACCTATGAATTTACCAGCAAAGTGATTAATAAGAACATCGGTGCATGAGAGCAGGAACCTAGCTTTACAAGACCCAAGCTGGATGCTCGAGAAAGGAAAAATATGACTTTTTGATAATGGCGAGGGTACGTATTAGTGAGAAAGTACAGATAGAGAATACGTGAAAGGGCGTACAGGTAGAGAAGCATGCAGTTATGAAAATTATCACTTTGGACCTTAGGAAAGTAGTGAAGAACATAGAGGGGAAAAGGGTATTGGAGACAGCTGAAAATTTAGATCTAGTAATTTTTAATACCTTATTCTAATGAACACCTGAACACGTAGTGGAGCGAGAACCACGAAAGTCATTATTTAGGTACTGCTCAGTGTGAGTTGGTATACAGTAGTAACTAAAATGGTGCAATCTGCTCGTCTCATTTCTAGGGTATGAATGAAAGGTAGTTGCTTTTCTTCATCATTCTCTTTGGTTAATATGATGTTTGAGTAAAGATTCTTAATGAGCTTAATTCTTAAGAAGCCTTGTCGATTTAAAAAAAAAATAATTGAAAAGACGATATAAATATATCTTTCTCACCCACTTGACCCTTGGTACGACGGTGATTGTGGTTCGGTTTCAAACGCTTGCATGAATATTTCAGTAATCCTAGAGTATGTGGAAACTTCTATCGGTACATCGTTGGTCTGATTGTAGATGTCATTGTTCAAGAGGAAGTATGTGCTGGTAAGAATGCTTGTAGTAGATTCAGGAAAAAAGGGTTCAAGTGCAGTTCCTGATGATAATAACCCTTCATGGTCATGCAGATCCTCAACAATTCTAAAATGTCATCGATAAGAATACTGGTATATAATTATACGACATACAATGAAACCATGATTTCATCTGCTTGGATTCTCTGTTGTGTGACAAAGGCTGAAGAATCAGTAATCGTGTTGCATTGGTGTGACTTCTTTGTGTATGGGCATAGAGATTAGTTATGTAACGTCAAAGTAACTAAATCGGAATCCTAGAGTAGGCCATGATTGAACGTATTGTTATGTTTGCTTTGTGTACTTTTTAGAATCCATACAAACGTAGTAATAGCGAGCCTTTGGGTTTCCATCAGTTGTAAAGAAAATTATCAGGAAGTTGTTTTTTCTATAATCAAGTTAGTGTTTTTTTTACTTATTTAACTCAGCGCATTTGATTACGCGTAACTGCAGTATATGGTCCATTGTTAAAGTGTTCTTGGCCCTTTTAAATGTAGGCACTTCGTTTAGGACAATAGTCGCCAGTCCTCTATCAGCAGAAAGGATGGACATCAAATCATCAGTCTTGAAGCTCTTTTAGCACTGATAACACACAATGGGTACTTTGGAAGGTTGAAGGGCAAGTTTTGTTTTTGCGCTGATTGTGTCTGCTTCACTTTTGGGAATGTCTGCAGCAAGTTGTAAACGTTTCCTCTAATTACAGTGAATCCACTCTAAAGTAGTTGGTATCTTGTCTGTTCAAGTATACATCTTGATATGTTTGTGGTAACTAGACAGTAAAAGCGTAGGTCGTTTGGAAGCACCTGGCTGTGTAGGCATCTAAAGGAAAACCTTAAATGATTGTTAAAGTAAACAATCTTGATTTTTTTCCTGACTTCGGCAGAACTGGAGAATATTATATCTATATGTTATTTGTATATTATTGTATTCTATTTTTCCAGTGAGCACTTCATCTTTGCGCATGACATGACCCCAAAATCTTAACTGTCTTTGTCGGATAGTCATCATCAATTCTCTCTTTACTCCTGCTCTAATCAAAACTTCTTCATTTGTCACATGTTCAGTCCATGATATCTTTAGCAACCTTCTGCAGAACCACATCTTTGCAGCCTTTATGCTCTTTTCCATTGTTGGTGATATGGTCCAACACTCACTTCCATAAAAGAGAACAAAATGTACATAGCACTTTGGCAGTCTAACCTTTATCTGCATGCTCATTTTTCTATCTTTCAAGATTTTGCCTATCTTTTGAAAAGAATCTTTTGCCATGCCAATTCTTTTCTTAATCTTAGAGTCATATCTACCATCTGATGTTATCATGCTTCCTAAGTAATTAAACTTATCGACTTGTTTTATCACTTCCTCTCCAACCTTGACTACACATTTTGGTGTTAACTTGCCCTTGCTAATTACCAAACCTTCTGTTTTCTTCACGCTTATTAACAAGGCCCTCTTCTTACTCTCTTTTCTGTCTCTAACAAATCTTGAAGTTCTTCTTCTGATTCAACAATCAAAGTGGTGTCATCTGCATACCTGACATTATTCACCTTATATCCTCCTACTATTACACCTTTGATGTTACCAATATCTCTCAGGACGTTTTCGCTGTAGAGGTTAAACAAGTCTGGTGAAAAGATACATCCCTGTCTCACACCTCTATGGATTTTGATAAACTTACTAAACCCGCCATCTACTCTGACTGCTGCAGATTGCTCCCAATAGAAATTTCTAATTACTCTTATGTCTTTGCCATCCATATCTAGTTGTTGCAGCAGGTCTAATAGCTCTTTATGTCTGACTTTATCGAAGGCTTTTGTGTGGTCAATAAAACAAGAGACTTGATAAACAAACTCATATTTCACTGATATCTTTTATCTGTCTGTATATGGCTGCTGGCTCGATATCGATCTTATGGTCTGTTTCTGTACAAAGGCTCTTTAACCATTTCTGTTTTATCTTTGCGTCCAACTGTTTGTATTCTTCACTATTTCTGTTAGCCTTTTGCCTTGTTTGGATCAGGTCTATAATTTCTTGTGTTATCCATTTGCTTTTAGCTACCCTGCCTTTCTTTGGTACCATGACCTTCACAGTTTCTTTTAAAGATTCTTTAAAGGCTTCCCAAGTAGTATGTCCTTCATCTTTCAACGCCTCAAAACGGTTTTTCACAGATAGAGAATATTCTTTTCTGATGGCTGCATTTTTATGTAGTTGGTCATAGTCTAACTGTGGCTTGGTGTTTCCTTTTTACATTCTTTGCATTTTCACTTTTGATGTGCAGAGAACTGACACGTGGTTACTCCCACAATTAGCTCCTCGATAACTTTTTGCCTGTTTGATTGGATTTCTATATTTTCTCCTGATCACGATGTAGTCGATCTGATTTCGGGTATTATCGCCAGGGCTTTTCCATGTCCATCATTCTCTCGGATGGTGGCAAAACCAGGTGTTTGTTATTACCTTCTCATTTGCTTGGCACCAGTCGACCAGCTTGCTACCCCTTTCATTCCTTTTCCCAAGGCCATATTTTCCAACAACAAAACTTTCTGCTTGTTGCCCCACTTTTGCATTAAAGTCTCCCATAACAATGATAACTTCCTGTGATCCACATTGGTCTTTTGCCTTGTCTACTTACTCATAGAATTGGTCTATTTCTTACTCTGTACTGTCAGATTTGAGGAATATACTTGCACAATGGAAATGTTGATATACTTTCCTTTCAGTCTCAGAGCATAACTCTTTCTGATATTGTCCAATACCCTAACAGGCTTCTGGATGTTCTCTTATCTAGAAGGACCCCAAATCCTTTCTCATGATGTTCGCTACCTGAGTATATGATTGTGAAATCATCTGTTTGAAAGCTTCCTGCTCCTTTCCATCTTACCTCACACAGGCCAAGAATGTTAATTCCTAATCTTGATGCTTCCACCTTAGCCATTTCCAACTTTTCTGCTTGATATAGAGTCCTAACATTCCCTGCCCCTACCCTGATTGCGTTCCTATTGCAGACAGTAGCTTATTGACGGTCCAGGGTCACCTGCTTGCCCATGATTCCCTGTACCGAGCGAAGTATCATCATCTTGTACAGATGAGACCCCATTAACACTGTTCGGCTTTATCTGATTTCTGTGCACAACCATGATTTTCCTGGGCAAATTACAGCAGCGGTATGCCCTTGCCTTCCGCTGGGCAATTTTTTCGAGACACCATCTCTAGGTTGTTAGTTGTTGACTACTCAGAGTTCATCTACCTAAGCTCAGATGACAAGCCATCCTAGCCTTTTTTCCATTCGATAAGGAAGCGACAAGGCTGTGGCAGCGACAGATTTTACCCCCGCTCGATGCTAAGCCAGTATTTCTGTGATCTCTGGAGGATACGTCACCCAGCATGGGGGGCATTTGGGTAGCACAGCTTGCTTAAGTGTGACCCAGCAGAACAGTAGTTAAGAGGTAGTGTCATTTTTCTCAAAGCCCCTGAACTCCCGGACTAGGGCCCTGCTACCGGATGCAGTTTAACGTCATACTAAGGACAAAAACATTATCTTTGGCAAAAAAGTTAAAAAACCTACTTAGATGCAGTGAGATAAGAATGTTGAGGTACTTAGTTGCCACATGGTGACAAGATTTGGGTCGTAGACAATAGAGTGCTGAAGAAATGCTGACTAAATGATATAAGACGACTGAAGAGGTTCATGTTAGAGTGGTTTGGACAATGGAAGAGGAGGCAATCTTGCAATATGGTCAGGCGGACCATGAAGGTGGAGTGCCAAGAAGCCCCAAAGTGGGCCGAAGTCGTTACTTAGTTCTGTTCCGTTTAAGAGGGTATATGTGTATTACATATTTTATATTGTATAGTTTAGTAATCATGAAATATTCACACAACAGAATAGGATGGCAAAGCAGAGCAGAAAAGAATGTAGTGATATTGTACACTAGAGTCCGATGAAATAGTATAGCCAAAGGTAATTTGTAAATGTATAGTGTTACGCAGTAATGTCTGTTTTACGCTGTTGTATGGCAAATAGCTTTATATAGCCTATATATGCAGTGTACTGTATGCAATAGTAAGATTTGGTGGATATATGGACAGAAAATATTTTATGTTAAATGTTTTGAATTTTATGTCTTTTTAGAGTGACTGGTGTTATATTGACAAAAAGTGCTACAAAGTGAACGAGGTAATATCAGACGGACGAAAATGTGGGGCCTGTCTGCCTAGGATAAGTCAGACTCAGTGGATTGTTATTAATGGTATTCTGCTTCTTTTAATCGTTTTTATTTGTTTTATTTTAGCAGACTGTAGCATCTTTTAAGGTCAAGCATTGATTGGTAAAATTAATGTTTGATAAAAGGTGCATACTTTGTTCCGTAATATTATTATACCATCCGTAAAATCTTTGGTGATTAATCAATTGCCCTTAGCACAAATGCATCAAATGTCAGAATCACTCACATCAGAAAGATATTTGTAGTACAATATTTCAGGAAGGAGGTGTTATGTATTATGTGTTACTTACTGAATTTGTGGTAAGAGAGACCTAAGACAAATATTAAAACCAACACGCAATTGTTGATCGTGTATATTCGAAGCAAAGTGATTAATCGATCGATAAGTTTTCTCAACTGTTTAATTAAATCACTAAAATTATTGACACGACACATTGCAGTAATTTTGATATGATACTTCTTGAGAGCTTTCTCATTAAGTTAAGGCAAAGATATTACACTGTTGGTAAGACTGATGGCAAAGTTTGTAAAGGGTATCCGCAGCTATCCTAAGTTGCAGGCTAATGATATTTTTATTTCTTCAACCTAACATATATCTGTCAGTCAAAATAAGAATCTAGAAGGGCTGTCGCTGTTTTTATTCGTTGTGATTGCACAGAATGTCATGAAGGGAGCTTTAATTCATCTTCTTGTTATGTTATGGACCCTAAACAAAAATGCCTGGATTAGGAAATATTTTTTGTCACTCGTGCTGCATTACGTCTACGAAAAGTTAAAAAGTATAAACATTTTTTATGTACCACACTTTGTATGGACAGTAATAAAAGTTTAAATGACCAAGATGAAGCTCTGGAGAAGGACGGCAATTAAATTAGGTGAATTCTTAGATGGAAGACAGCTTACAGTCTCTTGAAGGCGTGCTTTCGTTGTATGTACCAGAAGAAAGTTAGAATATACAGTTGGAAATATCAGCCCTGGAATTGTCGAATCACTTGTTCTTTTTACCAAACCAGATCCGGTTTTCAACTACCATCTTTAGTGTTGAAAATTAAGACTTCTTTGGTCGCCGCTTTCAGCGCGTACTGTGTATTAATTTGACGAGAGCTGAACTCGGGCCGGAAGGGAAGTTACTATTAGAGGCTCTCCCCTGAATTTATTGAGTTCTAGTTGAAATTAGGAGTCCCTTATGTGCACATATGAGCGCTTGGAGGCGTCGAACTCGAAACAGAGGTCTGGAGGGAGCCCTTCTGGAGGGAATTTCGCAAAGTCCTGAAAAATGTTAGGGTTGCGTCGAGTTCTTCAAGCCCAAAATTTAGGAAAAATTAAAAAAGTATTCTCAGCAGATGAAAAAGGCTTCATTTTTTTAAAGACCAACTTTCAGTTCTGCACATTCCAATATCACCATTTTGACTTGATGAATCAGCAAACTTCCTACTTCTTCCCAAGTCTTTTGAATATATTCTTTTTTTCTTCTTTTTTTTTTGTAAAATAAGGTGATGAGCACACTAAGTTATAGTATCATATCATTACACTTTTTTTTCAATTATAACTTTACCCGCCCCGTAAGTAGATCCCTGCAAGTAGCTTAACATCTGCGTATCAGTCTACTTCCTACTTTGGTACTTGCTGTCATTACACAAGTCCTTTTCCTTTGTTTGTTTGACCGAATAAGGAGGCGGAATGCTTGATAAAAACGTCAGTTGCAGTAATTTCCGAGTTTATAGTGCTGCCAGCCACACAGGTTTGAATATCCACTCGTCGTGCGAAGAGAATTCAAAATTGAGATGTACGATGTAGACTCAAATAAACGCAAGTAAATAATACAACCTTAACCCGCTAAACTCATATGAATAATAAAACTTTAGATGTTGATTACTTCTAATTAGATGACTATGAAAAACAGGGTAGTACTGTAATTGATGTGCATTTTATTTTTGTACCATTTTTTTCAAGGCCACATTCAGAAGGTGACAAAAAAGCAAATATCTCTCATGCCGAATATTACTTTTTCTTTCTCCTTGGCTGATAACGCAATCGCATCGTACCACCTTATGCAGACAGGGAATAGTTTTGTACTGGATAATGCAACCTTGATTTTTAAAAGTGACATTCCAGGATCATATAATGCCGACATTGTCCTCACTGATAAATGTGGACTTGTACATAATGTCAAGTTTACAATAACAGTGAAACCCTGCCCATGCCAAAATGGTGGATCATGTTCCAGCGGATCAATACTTGGCAGATCAGGTACTTAAACGGTTTGGTTTAAAGATATCTTTATGTTTTTTTTTATATCCTTTCATTAAACAATCGATTTTTCTGTCATTCATTCACATTTATAAATTTGATAATAATTCCATATACTGATAGTTTTCCCATTTATTTACTACTGGTTGTTTAGGCTACTATTTATTCGCTCTTTTTTGGATTTCATCATATATTCACATGCTCTTTGTCACACCCAATGGCCTATTTATCAGTTCATAATTTTTCGATTCAGCCACAGTCTATTTTATTATTTATTTTTCGATTCGTTCAGCTATTTACTCACAACACTCAATGATTTTTTTGCTTATTTGCTTATTTACATATTTGTTAGACTATATACATTCATTATTACACCTGATTATTTCATGTAATAACTCAAATAATGATCCGTTGATTCATATGCTGCTTCTTTTATTTATTTATTGTTCTATTTTTACCCCTTCTGTTTTGGTAGCTGTACTCAGTTGGGTATTAGCTTAGGCCAATTTCGTTATAAATGAGTAATTATGGCTCAGTTTATTGTGCAGTTCCGGTCTGGCATCCAAATAATATGGTGTTTTGTCTATTTACTATATACCTTTAGGTCAAATGTGCATTTTGTTGCCTGATGTATGGAAAAAGCACATTAATCGTTCGATATCTCACTTTACTTCAATCAGAGGTCGAAGGGATTATTTATTGTTGTTTAAAAGAATTGTTATCAAGCTTTTTTCTTGAATTCGTACTCATTGTGAAAGATGTTAAATAAATTCCAAGTTGAATTAGGACTACACCACTGAAATTAAAACTTGAAAATAACTAGTAACTTTACCTTCAAATTCCTAGTCTTTAGTTACATTATAGTTTTGTTGAGTTTTTTTTCGAAAAAATATATTTCTTTTTTCTCTTCAAAGCACTGGACTACTATATTTTGACTTAACCCTAAGTTAAGAAAGCTGCACAACGTCATGCCAGGATATCATAAAGATGTACTTTACCAGAATGTCAGACCAGTCGTTGGACCTGAAAGTCCGTCCGTACGTGCGTACGTGTGTGTGTATTTTTCTGTTGTCGTAATTCAGCCCACCAGGATAGCTTTCCAATGTTAAATCTTGAAAATTTGTCTTTTATGTATTTATTTGCTATAATTCAATTCTCTTCTAGGGAGCGTTAAATGCCTATGCCGCTCAGGATTTAGTGGTAAACTGTGCGAAAATACTCTTAATCCTTGCCAAAATCATTTATGCAAAAATGGCGGGAAGTGTATGGCAAAAGTTGATGGGTACATTTGCAAGTGTAAAACTGGTTATTCTGGAAAGTATTGTACTAATCTTGTAAACAACTGTTGGCCCAATCCCTGCAAGAATGGAGTGTGTACCAATAAAATCGGAACATACACTTGTGTCTGCAAGTATGGATTTACTGGGCGCAACTGTGAAAACGAAGTGAATTTTTGTTTATCAAACCCATGCAAATTTGGATTTTGTAAACCTGTCAGTGGTGGGTTTAAGTGCCAGTGTGAAGTTGGATTTACAGGCAATAGGTGTGATATTAAAATTGATCCATGTATGTCGTCACCTTGTGTTAATGGCAAGTGTATTACAGCTGAAGACGGATTTACATGCAAATGTAAAGTTGGTTACAATGGCAGACTTTGCCAAAACCTTGTTGACAATTGTCAGTCGACACCTTGCCGAAATGGCATATGTTTAAGTGGTATTGGCACATACACTTGCAACTGCAGTTATGGATTTACTGGGCGCAACTGTGAAAATAAAGTAAATTTTTGTTTATCAAACCCTTGCAAATTTGGATTTTGTAACCCTGTCGTTAGTGGGTTTAAATGTCAGTGTAAAGCAGGGTATACAGGTAATAGGTGTGATATTAAAATTGATCCATGTCTTTCATCTCCATGTCTCAACGGTAGGTGTATTACAGCTGAAGTTGGCTTTACATGCAAATGTAGATTGGGTTACAAAGGCAGGTTGTGTAATAAACTTGTAAACAATTGTCTGCCTAATCCATGTGAAAATGGTCATTGCATTAATGGCGTGGGGACGCACAAATGCAACTGCACAGTAGGTTTCACAGGCAAGAATTGTAAAAGCAAAATCAACTTTTGTTTATCCAATCCTTGTGTATTCGGGTTGTGCCAACCAATAGCAGGAGGGTTTAAATGCCTCTGCAATAAAGGTTATTCTGGTGAAAATTGCGATGTAAAAATCGATCCTTGCCTTAAATCGCCTTGTATTAATGGAAAATGTTTTGTGTCTGGGGTTGACTTTGTATGCAAATGTACTAAAGGTTACAGAGGTCGGTTTTGCCACAAACTTTTAGACAACTGTCTCTCTAATCCTTGCCAGCATGGAGTATGCGTCAATGGAGTGGGTACTTACACGTGTAACTGCAGTTATGGATTTACGGGTAGTAACTGTAAAAGTAAAATAGATTTTTGTCTGTCAAATCCTTGTAAATTTGGATCATGTAAATCAACAGCTGGAGGTTTTAAATGTCTTTGTAAGCAAGGTTTTACCGGAGATAGATGCAATATAAAAATTGATCCTTGTCTGTCGTCACCATGTGCCAATGGCGACTGTATTAAATCTGGAGATAACTTTACTTGCAAATGTGAAAATGGTTACGAAGGCAGGCTTTGTAATCAAGTTGTTAACAACTGCTTGCAAAATCCTTGCAAAAATGGAAAGTGTGCTAATGGGGTTAATAAATACACCTGCAGCTGCAGTTTTGGATTCACAGGCAAGAACTGTGAAGAAGATATAAACTTTTGTTTATCCAATCCTTGTACATCTGGATCATGCCAACGCGTAACTGGAGGGTTTAAATGTGCCTGTGATAAAGGTTTTACTGGAACTAGGTGTGAAAACAAAGTTGACCCTTGTCTTTTCTCACCATGTTCTAATGGGAGATGTGTTCCTTACGAAGATGATTTTGTTTGTAAATGTATTGCTGGCTACGAAGGCAAATATTGTGATCAGCTAGTAAACAATTGTTTACCAAACCCCTGCAAGAATGGAGTGTGCGTTAATGGAGTAGCCACCTACTCTTGTAACTGCAGTTATGGTTTTACTGGGAGTAAGTGCGAAAGCGAAATAAATTTTTGTTCCTCGAACCCATGTAAATCGGGATTGTGTACGCCAGTAATAGGAGGAGTAAAATGTTTTTGCGATAAAGGTTTTACGGGCGAGAAGTGCGAGAGCAAGATTGACCCCTGTCTGTCATCACCATGTGTCTATGGAAGGTGCCTTGCTAAAAAGGATGGATTTGTTTGTAAATGTTCTGTTGGCTTCACTGGTAAAAGCTGTGAGAATAAAAATGACCCTTGTAAATCAGCACCATGCCAAAATGGAGTTTGTGTGCCAAAAATTTGTTCCAGCGATTCTTGTAGCACAGGGAAAAACTACAGTTGCCACTGTTTCACTGGTTACACTGGAGCTGCATGCGAATCGAAAATCTCACCTTGTCATTCGTCTCCATGCTTTCAAGGGAACTGTTCAGAGACTGTTGGGGGCTTTGAATGCATATGTTTACCAGGGTACAAAGGAAAGCTTTGCAAGATCAGGGATTTCTGCCTTTCAAAGCCATGCATGAATGGAAAGTGTATATCATTAGATGTGGGATATCGTTGTGCATGTTATAAAAATTTCGTAGGCCCTCTTTGTGACAAGAAGAAGGATTTTTGTATTAGCAGTCCATGCAAGAATGGAACATGTATAAATACTGAAAAAGGATATATTTGTAAATGCCGGGCAAATTTTATTGGGAAGCGATGTGAAATCCAAAAGCCGTCTTGTACTAGCAATCCATGTCAACATGGTCGGTGCCTAGAGTTAAAGAAAAGTTATTATTGTAAATGTCAGAGTGGCTGGAAAGGTAGGGATTGTGAAGAGAGGTCAGATTTTTGCATCCCAAACCCTTGCGTAAATGGGGTTTGTCAGAACTCTAACTCGACCTACACTTGTACTTGCAAGCCTAGCTTTACAGGAAAAAATTGTGACATACCGCTTGACCCTTGCTTGCTGCTGCTTTGTGATCATGGTATTTGTGAAAAGACTAATGGTGCTGCCCACTGCCAATGCGAGGTAGGATATACTGGAAAAATGTGTGACGTTATGCTTGATTATTGCTTGTCTGCACCATGCAAAAATAATGGTACCTGCACAAATCTACCGGGAGGTTATCGATGTGATTGTACGAATTTATACGAAGGAAGAAATTGCCATGTTGAAAAAGATAATTGCCATAGTAATCCCTGTGGTAATGGAAAGTGCATTCGCTTGCCAAAAGCACAGTACAAGTGTAACTGTTATACAGGATTTACTGGTACATTTTGCGAAATAAAAGTAAATCCATGTGATAAAAAACCTTGTAAACACGGGGTTTGTTTACAAAAAACGGATGGTTTTGAATGCGTGTGTGATTCAAAATACAAAGGTAAATATTGTGATATACTGTCAGATCCTTGTGGAGAGCGCCCCTGTGGTCACGGAGGTATGTGTCTAAGGTTCACAAATAGTTACTACTGTCAATGTTTTCGTGGTTTTGCTGGTAAGAATTGCCAAGAAATGGATAAGTGTGCCCTTTTGAATTGTAGAAATGGTGGCAAATGTATGGTCAAGGGAACTAAAGCATTATGTAAATGCAAAGAAGGTTACAAAGGAAAATGGTGTGAAGATGATCTTAACTCCTGCAAATTCACTTCCTGCCACAATGGCACATGTAAAGACACAGCTAATGGAGCAAAATGTTTCTGCAACCTAGGATTTAGTGGTCAGTATTGTGAAACATTAGTTGACAAGTGTTTATTATGGAATAATTGTGTTAATGGGGAATGCGTCTCGACTCCTAAATCAGCAGTATGTGTATGTAAAGACGGATTTACTGGTGTATACTGTGATACCAAAATAGATTTATGTAAGTACAGAAATCCCTGTCAAAAAGGAAAATGTGTAAGTCAAAATGGTAAAATTTCTTGTAACTGTCTGACAGGATATACAGGTAAACGGTGTGAATCAGTAATAAACTTTTGTGAGTCAAATCCATGTATTAACGGTGAATGTGTCAATTTCGCGGAGGGTTTTAATTGTCGTTGCGCAGTTGATTTTACTGGAACCTTGTGTGACACTTTGATTGACCCTTGCCGCAGTAGAAAACCTTGTGTAAACGGATACTGCAAAGCTTTGCCTGGCAGAACACTGTGTGTTTGCAATAAACATTACACAGGTATCGATTGTGAGAAACAAATAAACTATTGTCGCATTAGTAATCCGTGTATACACGGAAAATGTGTTGAGAAACTTGGCGGGACACTCTGCTCGTGTTTTAAAGGATATAAAGGAAAAACATGCAATGAACCCATTAATCCCTGTTTGGAAAACAAGTGTGTGAATGGCAAATGCCTTGCACTAAAATATAATTTCACCTGTAGTTGCAATGCAGGCTGGACAGGCAGATTTTGTGAAAAAAAGTACAATTCCTGTCACTCGCGACCGTGCGTAAATGGTAACTGCAGGTCAGTAGCCGATGGATATTCCTGCTTATGTAAACCCGGCTGGACTGGAAAGGTTTGTGACACTGATATCAATGAATGCCAAACTGTGACATGTTCCCAAGGAACAGTGTGTCAAAATCAGCGTGGTAACTATACATGCAAGAGCTGCCTCAGTACTGAGATGATTGATAACGAGAAATGCATTGGTAAGTTCCTATTGTTTTTATGAAATTTAACCTGCTTGATTTTTCTATCATGCGTTGTTACGAAAGATGTCATACATTGTCAGAATTTAACTATTGCAAATGAAGATCACAAATTTTAATAAAACAGGTATTGGAAATTTTAGAGTATTGTTACTTTTGTAAGAAGGCAATCGGTTTATTTCGTGGCTATGTTGATCTTGTTTATGTTCTTCACACTATTGGAGTTATCAATTACGGTAAAATTAGTAGATTAGCAAAAGTTGTTTTATATCATTGCCAGGAAATACTTTCATTTCTTTTGAAAGTCGTTTTTACGTGCATTGGAAATAGTCTTACACCAGTAGCTGCCAATCTTTCCAAAGCCACAACCCTTTTTCAGATATGTGAAAACCATCGGGATCCCAAACCATTCCCACGTCCGCAAATGTTTGGCCCCTGAATCAGTTACATTGTTTTAAAAGCGCTGACTATATAAAATGCGTATACATACACACATCAAAACAGGGAATGGAAGTAAATACGTTTTATATGCTTAATGTCACAAATGTCTAAATAACTCAGCAGTTTTAACAGTTTTACCGTGATGGCCTCTGTCGCATGGCACGTGGTTATTTTGAAATATTTGGCTGCGTTTTTTGAAAATGCCAATCCCATATCGTCACTATCAACAAAACGATTTCTTCCCTTTATATTAATTTTAATTAGCGCTACAAAGGTTTATTCTCACAGGTGGGTAGTTGCTAACGGAGTAAGTTTTGTATATTATGTACTGTTTGTTTTAAAAAGTAATTCCGAAATATATGCTATTGTTTTACCAAAACGAAATCTAATTCAGAATGATGTTGCAAAAGGACGCAATCGTTAA
This sequence comes from Morbakka virulenta, assembly GCA_003991215.1. NCBI lineage: Eukaryota > Metazoa > Cnidaria > Cubozoa > Carybdeida > Carukiidae > Morbakka > Morbakka virulenta. Next base: position 366,871 of record RDPX01000277.1, read on the forward strand.
AGTATAAACAATACCAAACTTTGAAAAGAAATGATATCAGTTTGATTGACTGTCGGAGAAAGTGGCAAAGCTGGAAACCAATGCCTTGTACATTGGAGACAAAGAACTGCTGCCACACGTAGTGTTAATTGTTGTCTGTAAAATTTAGAAAATGACAGAATGTTCGTAGAAAGAACCATTTTTGAGTCACAGTTTCACAAAATAAGTAAACATTTTCTACGATGCTTAACATACCATAGACTACACTGGAGAACCATTTTTAGCTTTTCAAAATTTTAATTGCGTTTTATAGCTTATTCCTACTTATTTTGACGTGCTGAATCTAACTATACTCTCAGATTTACTCCTATACGTCCAGATTTTTTTCCGCGCAATACCACTCGAAGTTGCAATTTCGTGCAAAATTCAAATCCAGTATTTGGTACACAAGTTGGATGAACACCTTTTCTGGACATAATTTTACATTAATTTGGCTTCGGCATAAACAAAATAACTATTATTCTCTTTATTTATTGATTCAGCACACTGACAAAGCTCTTACCCACCAACAAAGCCACACCAGACCTAGTTCCATCGTACCAAAACAAATAAACTTTTGTCAACATAAATCAGACTGTGTAAGTAAATGGCGGGTTTTTTTGGATTTGCACATAGTCAAGATTTTTCCGGGTGAGAAGTTTAGTGGCTCAGCAGCCATTTAAATCTTGTAAATTCTTACATGTTCCATTACTTTACACAAAATGTTTGTCATAAGGACACTTCCACATTGTTGGTCGTGGTGCATGACTCAGGATTCCGTGCTACATGAATGTGATAAAATATTCCTAATAGTGCGGAAAGGTACGAGGATATTATAAATGTTGCATGTAACATGCAACATTTATAACACTTTTGCCCAATAAAGTGCAAATTTCAAAGTCTGAGTATACTTTACAGTAAAAACAGGACTTATAGCGCAAAAACCAAGGCAATATTTGAAAATAGAGCATAAAAATTTGAAGGAAAATGCACAAATTAACTCATTAAAATATTTGTTCCCCAGTGCTATCAAGTATTTTGTTTTTCGTTTGCTTTGTGGTATCATTTGTATTTCTATCGTGATACACCACAGTCCACACAAAGCCTAGCAGCTGGGAAATTCCTGTCATTTTGCACTAAAATGTTTATAGTAGAATGACCATGTTATGAGTGTAAATGTAATTCGACATATTGTGGTCTATCCTGTGTAAATGGGGCTGAGATAAAGCTTTAGATTGTTTTTGTGTATTTTTTATTTCAATTTTCAAGTTATATAAGCCCATATAGATAAAGTATGTTGTTAAATATTATTTGGGTTAGCTTTTAGTTGTATCAGTCTTAAAAGTAACTTGGACCTCAGAAAAAAAGGCTGAGGTACAATAATGTTGTGTACAAGAGCCGATAGACATTTAAACATTTACACAGGAGCATAAGGGAAATGGTGTTCTTTTTGCATGACCTATGCTACGTCAATGTCTTTGACTGTATGTTAAATTTGATCCAAGGTATGACTTGAATGTTACATGAACTTCCATATCTAGTTAAGTTAAACAGCTAATTTTACAAGTCAGTGTTTCTTCGAGAATGCAAAGCTAGAGCTTCCACTGGGAGGATTTAGATTAATCAGCAAGTTTCTAGTTGATTTGATATCATAACACACGTTAACATCATACCATTAGCAATACCAAGCTTTGCAGACATTGCAGCATAATTTGTGTATTGATTCTATATTCTCCATTTGTACAGAGTGGAAAAAGTCGCTTGTTAAAACTGCTAAACCAACATACCCACCATCACCAAGAAAGCCAATTGCAGCTGATGAAAAGAAAGAGCCGATAAATCCTTGTTCACCCACTCCATGCTCTCCCTTGGTTTCTTGCCAAGTTGAGAAAACACCAAGTGGTGAATTGACATTTAAATGTGGTCCTTGCCCAAAAGGCTATTCTGGAAACGGGAGGTATTGCCGAGGTGTGTACTTGAGTATTTTATTTACTAGGTCTTGTTTCAACACTGTAGTGATATTTTTTTTATTTTCTATTTTTTTCCCAGGATAATAAAAAGTCCACCTTCTTTTACTGCTTCTACTAAAGGAGTTGACGGTTTTTATTTCCAGGTGCATTATTTTTTTAGCAACAAAATTGATATATTGTCTTACAAAGAAATTGTTATATTTATCTGAGAAAGCATCGGTTTATTGGACCGTCTTGCAAGTTAGTGCTAAAACACGATACAGAATTTATCTATCCATCTACGTGTCCAGTCTATCAACGTTGACTATCATGGCCACCCGAATGTCCCCGAATGTCTCCATTGTATGTTGGATGATTTCACTTCCTGATCAAAGTTGACCCATTCTTCTCCTTATGCTAGTCATTTCTAGCCTTGCCGCTGTCTGCCACGAGCTCTCTTTCCCTTAATCTTTCCTGTGCTAACTAAATTTTCAAGCTTTTCTTTTCTACATATGTGACCAAAAAAAGGCATTTGCCGCTTTGTTATCACGTTAATTAGACTTCTATGTGCTCCAGCCCTGTCTAAAACAATGTCATTGCTTTGCCTATCTAACCATGATACTCTTAGGATGCGCCCGGATAACCACAATTCTAAAGATACAGAGTATATAAACTAAAACCAAGTATCGAATTTTGTTGAAATAGCTTTTAATTTGAAAGGATTTATTGGAGATGAAACCCCACACACTTATTAGGGTTTTGGGGGGACAAGCATATTACAGAATGCCTTCTGTTTTCTTCACTAGGTCTGTTTTTATTAACTTGAGTTTTAAGAACGAATTTGGAGTTTGTGAAAAAACGACGCATTCAGGTGAAAGATACGGTTGTACAGATTTATTTAGGTGAAACGTAGTACTGATTGTTCAGTTGATGTAGGATATGGCCATGATTGTCATAGACACTGGTTCGAATCCAGTTAAATACACAATATTTTTCTACTTTTTTACCTTCCCAAATCCTTTCCATCTTCATTTCATTTGTATGTGTGAACAGTATATACTAATCTTGATTGCTTGTGCTTTTTTGGACCAAGTTTCATCCACTGTTTAAAGGAAGGGACATTTTCTACTTTAAAAGAAATCTTCGTCGTATTTGATATAATTTTGCATTTTTTTAGAGCGGCAATGTAAACATGGAAGCTGTTTTAAAGGCGTAAGGTGCTACGAAAGAGGCGTTTCATTTGTATGCGGAAGATGCCCATTTGGTTATCGAGGCAATGGGAAGATGTGTAAACGTAAGTATTGACTTTTAAAGTTTTGTCTCGTGTATTTTAAATCATATCATCGTAACGGTAACATGACATATTGCTATGAAGTGTAGGTTTTAAAAAGGCTGATATAAGAACAGAGAGGGCAACTCGTTTTGTTTTACTATAGTCTAATGTAAGTGTAATGTAGTCTGTAACGATGATCTTAATCTACGTCTACTTGTATTAGTAAAGAAAATCAAATAACGCATGACCCAGGTAGCCTGAAATATGTCACCACAGCTAAACAACGCCCATGTCACCGCTGAGCATTTTTTATATATTTTGATTTGAAATGGATGTAAAGAATTCGCGGAGTTCAATTACAGGAATCTTTCTATTTCAATACTTGGTTTATATCTTATGCGTCAGAAGACGACGCAAGAAGCATTTGTTTTTAATGATTTGCCATAAACCCTTATAAGGAGAGTGCTTATTTTGCTAGTTTGTATTATGTTTTTATTAGGGGCTCCCGGTATTGCTGCCATTTGGGTGCCATTTTTTGAAAAATAGTTATGCTATTGATTTAAGATCAGTAATTTATTTTTAGCAAAACAGTTATGGAACGAAAGCCTGTTAGCCGAAAGTTGGACTGTATAGCCACAGTAAGCGTTGTAACTCAACAACAGACCGAAACATGGCGCAGAACTCCATTGTCTTCTGAGGCAGAAGGATTCAAACAGCAAGTTTTTTAATGTCATTTTCCACCAGGCCATGTGCCTAAATGAAGTGTTTTATACAATTAGTAGGTAATTTATAGTAAAAAAAAGGTTGAAAACTTGCTCATTTGCTTTTTCTTCTGTTTAGTTTTTCTGCCACAAGATTATACAGTTACTGGTGTATGGTCCTGTGCACTTGGCTCTTGCACCTTGATGTTTAATTAACTCCTAGGTTTGTGAATATTCATTACTAGCCGGTTTGCAGCAGTTTTAGGTGCAAAAGCGTGAGACCGCCTTAGTCGAGACGCAAGTAATATTGAAAACGATATATACTTCTTTTGGTTCTTTTTCATGAAAAAAGATCACCTTTTTGTAATAGAATAAAACAATACTTACAACTTATTTTTCAGTGAATTTGTAAAGTTTTTTTTCGGTACTAGGGTGTTCAGAAGACTAAGATAGTAAGACATTTTTGGTTTGTTTATACAACGTCTTCTACGGATTAATCCTAACGAATTACTGGAATTTGGGGAGGTTTTCATTATTTGACTCTATCACTATTGTACACCGGTTTTTGAAACACCTTTTTTTTCTTGTTTTAGCTATATGCAGACGAAGATGCCCATTTGGAATGATCTGCAAAGCACCAAATAGGTGTGGATGTCCACCTGGATATGCAGGATTTGGTTGTAGATTACGTACGTTAGTTTATAATCTATTTTGTTGGTTATTATTTCTCAGTAAGAAACTATTATTAAAGATGTGGAATCTGTTGGCTTCTTTTTTTTGTAGGCCTGGTTTTTTATGTTTGATTTGATTTGTCACCATTTTCAAAGTATGACAAACTAAAAATTACTTTCTTTTGGCAGTATTAACTATATAATTTTAGAAAGTATATATGATTAAATAGAGTATATTGGATTACTATAAATAATGTCGTTGTGGCATACGTCAAGACATTATTGTAATATTGAGATAATCAATTGAGCATACAATAATTCTGGTGATATTTTTCGATATTTACTTTAATTTTCTAACCTAAATTGAAATTGAAGTGATGTTATAATTAACAGTCATTTGATTTCAATATATGCAAGCAATACAAAACTGTCCCAGATATTGTTTTGTGGGAATACTTTACTACCATCACTAAAAGAACGTGATGGTGAGAGTTCTGTTTCGCTACTACTGTAATACCCTACAATATTTTCGGCAACTTGTTAGTATGTAGGTGTTAACCTTCTTTTCCAGAGGTATCTTTGAGAGTTTGTTTGCATCTTTCGTAGAGATAAGAGAGACCTGTCATGTGACAGTTTTTATGTAATCAAAGTGAATTTTGTATAATTTAACTCTTCAGTGTTAACAGTCATTTACTTTGATTTTCCTACATTTCATACATAGACAGGTTAAGTTTCACTTTAATAAAATTTGGAGGGATTCTTATAAATCTTTTAATTGTTTACATTTTAACAAAAGAAATAAGATACACCTTTGAATATTTTTTTTTACCTATGTTCCTGAGCGTCTGTTGTTACTCTCCTAATTTTGATAAAGCCTTGTTCCAAAAAGAAAGTTAAATCTACGTAATACATAGCCAAGATATAGAAATCTTACTCAGGACGTACCGTCTGATTTTTAAGTATCCCAAATAGCTATTTAATGGTACCAGGGACTCGAGACCACCCCTGTGGTACAAGCGCCTTGTCGTCGTAGGTTGGCTTGTGGGTTCTTATGATCCCAAGAGCCATGATAGTGAGGGTTTTTCTCCTGGTTGCTTCAACCAAAGTTGTCAGGTCGAGGGCGAAAAATTGGATTAAGCATGATACTTTGGTCCTCCTGGGTGTTAATTAGGGTCTGTGCTATTTTACGGAGCAGTAATGTAGAAAGGGAATGAAGTAGAGGTCACCAGATTGGAAACTTTTCAGAGAAAATATCTGAGGAGAGTACTTCGTATCTGTTGGCCCACAAGGATAAATAACGACGACCCTTACCACAAGACCGAAACATGTCCAGCAGGAGAGATCATTAGGTGCAAGAAATGGGACGGATAGGATATTCTCTCAGAAAACCACCAAACGCTGACATTGACACCGGAAGGAAGGAGAAAAAGAGGGCGCCTACTAACAACATGGAGAAGAAACTGAGATGGCAAACATGGAGCGAAGCTGGGATGGTTGCAAAAAATAGAGGGAGATAGCGAAGGATGATGTGAAACTTAATGAGCCACCGAAGGCTCAGAGAAGATAAAAAAGTGGAGCCTTTGGAATCGTCATTGTATGAAACGTATTGTCTTGAAATCCTTCGACGGTAAGTTTCACTCTTGCTCCTTTAANTATTCTCTCAGAAAACCACCAAACGACAATTGTAAAGTGGCACTGACATTGACACCGGAAGGAAGGAGAAAAAGAGGGCGCCTACTAACAACATGGAGAAGAAGTGTAAAAGCGAAAAGAACTGAGATGGCAAACATGGAGCGAAGCTGGGATGGTTGCAAAAAATAGAGGGAGATGGCGAAGGATGATGTGAAACTTAATGAGCCACCGAAGGCTCAAAGAAGATAAAAAAAGTGGAGCCTTTTGAATCGTCATTGTATGAAACGTATTGTCTTGAAATCCTTCGACGGTAAGTTTCACTCTTGCTCCTTTAATTATATTGGTAGTGAAATCCAGTTTGGCCTTCCGGAAAATGTCTTCCTGTTATCCTTAATAGAGTCAAAAGTTGCTTTCCCTACATTGCCAAAGCATTTTTTTACAAAACTAACCCATAGGTTAATTTTGGCGAAAATAGGTTAATAAACAAGACCAAATTTGATCAAAAAGGAAAAAATGAAATGACGAAACAATGTCTAGTTTTATTGTTATTGGATTGTATTTAAGGTACGAAGAATGACACAACGATAACATACAAATGAGGGTAAGGAAAAGAAGTGGTAACTTAGCCGTACGTTCAAGGAAATGAGTAACGGGTTGACAAAAAACCAGCAGCACAGGAAATAGAGAGAACCCAATAAAAAAGGAAGGGGTCGACATAAATAAAAGATATATTGTCTTTTTGTCCTATGAAATTTCTAGCTCATTTTTTTTGCTTATTTTTCTTTCCTGTTTAGCTATTTGTATTGATGGATGCTTTAACGGAGGAAGATGTATCAAACCTAACGTTTGCCGTTGCACTTCAGGGTTTTCAGGACACAACTGTAGAAAACGTAAAGTATTTTCCTACATTAGTATTTAATGGTTGAGGAGCTGTAGCTTAATAGTTAGTGCACAGTAACCAAGAGGTTCGGGGTTCGATTCCCCGAGCTGGCGAGGAGAATTCGGAACTTTACAAAAGAAAAAGCCATTGGCTGGTGTCAGCAAGGACATCCGGCCAAGAAGTTCCTCACAGCCCAATCAAAGTCCCTTTGAAGGGCACCGTCTAAGCCCCAATTGCTGGGGGAAATGACGTTAAAACTAAAAAAAACAAAGAAACGTATTTAATTGTTGACCTTGTGTCTTTATTTGTCAAGTTTTTTATTAAGTTTTTCAGTATTTTTATGGTACAGTACAGTAAACGCCACATTATATTTAGTACAGGTTTTTCTTAACCCCCTATAATGCACATTTGTCAGTAATTTATGTGCTGTTTTGAGCGGTATCATCTAAGGCACGAACACATTTCTGTGGTTGCACATATTTTTCTATAATTACACGGCCTTCAGATCAACAACAATGGTGAGAACTATTACGATTATCGTGATACCAATGCTAATTAATATCACTATAACCATAACAGGCTGAGGGATGTTACTGTTATCAGATTTGCAGCCCGCTTTTGAAAATTACAGCAACACCCAATATTATGAATACACCTTTCATTTAGCAAAGAATAAATCTTATTTATATTTGATGTGTTTTACAATACGAGGAAACTTTGAATTAGAAATTACTAACAATGGCTCCAGGATTTTGATTTGACGTAATGTGAAAATGAGATAAGAAATATCTCACCGAGTGTATTGTGATACTTATTGAGGAAGTGATGAAAAAGACCTTTTGACTAACAATTTTGTCAACACGACCCACTTGAATACTCTTTATATTAGAAAGGCAATCTTGGTAAAAAACTCGTCTTCTGTAACAAGGATCAAAAGTTTTTCAGCAAAATAGTCATCAGTTTTTGCTTTACTGAAGCTTCGAATTGAACGTGTTAAGGAAAATGAAAGTAGATATGTGTTGGTGGGGGCTTTGATTAAGGATAAATGGTCTTAATGTATAAATTAGTCGACAAAAAGAAATCCCATGCAAATCGTTAAATAGTGAAAAATTATATTTTAGTTAAATAAGAACTACGCTACTAAGTAGCATTTTAGATTTTTAGTCATTTTTGTGATTTTTGGTAAAACGATGAAAAAATTTCAAATTAGTAAGGTATTTTTGTATTACTTTTTGCCATGGAGGCAAATAACTTTTAATCTTTTTTTCAACGAGGAATTATTTCTTTTTCACAGATTGACTGATTTAGCTAATAAAAACAAATGTGAACTTAACGTTTATCCATACATTTGTATACTTAATTTAGGTTTCAAGCGTCACACAGTTTTGAGCCAACAACAGATCTTATGCCAACTATGATGTAGAGGATCGTAAAGACAAATTGTTCAAGGCTGCAAGCTTTTTTGATATCCTTTCTGAAGTAATAGTATTGTGAAAACTAAAAGTACTTCTTTGTCATCATAGTTATATGTCGTTTCAATCAAAGCGTTGAGATAGGAATTGTTTTTGTATTAAAGAAAATAGATAAGTAAGCCAGTAGCCAACCTAAGTAAAACGAAGCCTTTGACCTCCGTATCTATTTGGATACATCAAATTGGAATATTGTTTTTTATCGCACATTCTTGTTTTTCTTTACCAGGAATGTGCTCGGTCGTATGTTACAATGGTGGAGAATGCATTAACGGTAGGGAGTGCAAGTGTCCATTTGGATACAGTGGAAAATATTGCGAAGATTGTGAGTGACTCTAACTATTCAATAATTGCGATTTGTTTATGTTTTTTCCGCACCAGGCACGGTTTAGTATTTTTTGGCCTTTTTTATTTATCTTCTCTTTTGTTGTGTATGTTATGTCATAGTCACAAAGCTGTCCTGTCTTCTACAAATATATCAGATATTAGGAGAGAAAAGGGAAGTGCTGTAGAACCAGTAGTTATATTTTACTAGTATGTGCGTCTCCTGCTTACCCTTCTATTTAAGAGGTTAAATTTCTGCCCCTGTTTTGCCGATTGACAGTATAAAGGAGGTCAGGCATGTGCAGATTGAGTCACCACGAGTTGAATACTTACATAGATCGCAGAATTTTAGTAGTGAAAAAAGATCTCATGACTTCAAGTGGCAATGAAGCAGTTCTGAACCTTTTCATACACGAATGGAAAAATGAATAATTGATTTATACATTTCACTCTTGTTTTTTCTATTATTTTTAAGAAATGTAAATTTTCAGGTTTATATTTTCGACTAAACTACCTTTCTGAAGATTGTAATTTTGTTTTAAACATAATGGGTATACAGAAATAGAATGAACAGACTGTAGCTTGGTAATGTTGTTTAAACATAATTTTTAAACTGTTAATTACAACTGTTGATTCTGAAAGGCATAATAATACTTTTGATCACCTTAAACCTCAATCACACATGAAATAACTAATCTACTGTACCAACCTAATAATCTATTGGGTTGTTTTTTCTTTAATATCTTTTTTGTCGTCAGTATAACGGATTGTTTAATTCGACTTGGTTAGCTTTTTTCAGCTAACTAAATTGCAAGGTCAAACTAATTTGGTTTTGCGACAAATCAACCACAGGGCCCTCTATTCCTCTATGATGTAGCGAAGCTTTAATGATATTGATCCGAGGTAAAAAAATAGTTTTGAACAATTAATCTTTCAATGTTTTGGATTTATGATTGTGAAGTGATAGACCTTTTGCTTCAAAACGGCGTTACGAGTTACGATTGAAGATGTATAGAAAAGTAAAAAAAAATGTATGTAAATATATAATATATATGTAACGAATTGGGTTCGTACCAATCCCTTTGGCTATTATGACCAGTGTCCCTTTCGACTGCACTATACGTGCTTGTTCATAAAAAGATCATTTTTATCGTAATGCTTTTCTTTAAGATAATTCATTTAGAGCTGAGCCTCCTCCCACTGAACGATTAATTCCCTTCCAAGACCAGACAAACTGATCATTGAAAATATGGAGGACAAGGAAGTTGTAAACATGATAAAGATAGAGAGGGTTTGGTGTGGTGTAATAGTTTAAAACCCTCTTTTTTTAAAAGCATTTTAACAGTGGATATTTACTTCAACATTTATAAAAATGTTTTTTTGATAGATTATTTACTGAAGTCGATGTAAAAGTCTCTTTATTGTCACACAACCACTAAAACACTCCCCCATCTAATACCTCAGATAAAGAGAAGATTAACAGTTTTTTACCAACTAACATAAAAGCTTGTTTTTTACTCTCTAGGTGCAAAGACTCTTTTTCAATGACGTAACTTCTTCGTGACTTAGGCGTGATTGAAATAGAACTACGTGCCATTTATTTCTGAGTGCTCTGAGTATCATAAAATGTATCCGTCACTAATCCGACGCTTTTTTCTAACTAACTTTCATCTGCATGCAGTCTCCTATCTGTATTTTAATTAGGAAAAAGTTATTTCATTATATGCCACTGGTGAACTGACACAATTACGGCAACTTACGAAATTTTTGCAATTGGCTTAATTGTGGATTTGAGTTCTCAGGTGCCGCAAAACAAGAAAAAAAGGAACTAATAAAACGACATGCTAACTACCCCCATACCCCCCCCCCAAAAAAGGTCGAAGTATACTATTACTTGTATCTTACATGATGTATTTTCGTCTTTTATAATGATAGTGGTTTTCAATTTTTGGTTAAGATGAGATATCAGACACAACGGAGTGTAAAATTTACAGTGACATTTTCAACATTGTATTTCGTTGATTGTGGTGCGTTGGTTTTTATCCTTGGGGTGTTATCTAATCGGATTGGCAAAAAATTTTAATACAGGAGAGAAAATATTTTAACCGTTTTGCTTTTTTTCAAGTGACTTGTAAAGTCAAATGCCAGAATGGTGGAAAATGCATCACTCCTTACAAATGCAGTTGCCCAAACAGTTACGAAGGAGATTTGTGCCAAAACCGTAAGTACCAAATATTTATTTCTTCAATTCTTTTCTCCATCTTTGACATAGGTATAACTTTGACATACGCTTACAAAGACAAAGACAAACACAAGGACACACGCATATGCACATCAAATAATGGTGCGAGTTTAACTGAAAACTTGGTATTTCAGTTTTAATTACTCTCGCAGTACCTGCATTTTTCTTTTACTCATCAATAACCATAGAAATAACTCAGTCAACGGCTCCGCCAGTTTTTAAGATGAATTAAAATTCAGAAAAATACTGATAAGAATGGTTACACAACATGAACATAAAGTAGNTCCATCTTTGACATAGGTATAACTTTGACATACGCGTACAAAGACAAAGACAAACACAAGGACACACGCATATGCACATCAAATAATGGTGCGAGTTTAACTGAAAACTTGGTATTTCAGTTTTAATTACTCTCGGAGTACCTGCATTTTTCTTTTACTCATCAATAACCATAGAAATAACTCAGTCAACGGCTCCGCCAGTGTTTAAGATGAATTAAAATTCAGAAAAATACTGATAAGAATGGTTACACAACATGAACATAAAGTAGGCTTTGTGTTTTGACGTCTGGATAAGAAAACGCAGCATGAAAATTTGCATTTCGGTCTCAAAAGAAGTTTGCGATTATGAATTTAGCCTGCGGAATAATATACAAGAACATTATTGACGTCCAAAACGCGAAAAAAAGCATGAAAAAATTCCTGTAGCTTCCACAACCAAGTGTCATTATACAATCGGAAAGCATGAGATGGCTACCACAATTTAATCGGGATACAATTTCACCAAGTGATTTCAGGGCATTGTTACACATTATGACGTGGTTTTTATATAACCGACAGTGCCACTAAAATATTGTACACACTTTGCCCTTATACTGAAACATTCAAGGCATTTTATAGATAAAAGCACTCAGAGACCAGAGATTTACACGATCTAACCTTTAAAAAAAACGTTGGTAGAAATATTTATTACAATGAAGGACAACAACTGCATAAGGATGAGGACCTTAAGAAATGAGACACACGAGGTAAAACAAGCTGGTACCTGCAAGAAAACCATATCAAAACACTTCTTATGATAATGCCAGTAGAAAAGACTAAGAAAAGGTGCATTTCGTCGATAAAAAAGATTAAAGAGAAGCACAGAATGTACAGAATGTAATTGTACAGAATGTTATTGCCGGGTTATCATATACATCGTGTATTGGCGGTGACAGGCAGGTAGAAGTGAAGCTAACACGGCTATCCAGGTTATATTGTGAAGGATCAGTGGCAGTGTGACCAATGAGTAGTCATGTAGATTTATAGAGCAGGCTTTCTTTATAGGCAACTATAAATTTATATGTTATAATTAATTTTTTCATACTTGTTTATGTCTGTCAAGGCCATTAGCAAACAATTATTTTTAGCCAGGAGTTGTGAAAATTAATTTTCTAAGTGGTCTTAGAAGCATAAGTGTAGTAGTCAATGACAAACAAATTGAAATAAAATACAGTTGAACATGTATATAAAAAATACGTCGGGACCCCGAAAAAACTTTTACCTAAGCCAAGTTTCTTATAACCAAAGTAAACATGTGGGATCCGGAACTGTTTATAAAACACAAATGACGTCACTCTGAAGAAGGCTGGGCCCTTATCCTTTTCAGTTATTTATGGATAATCACTCCGATTTTAACCCTGATGAGGTTTCTTCTCCTCTTAAGGATAGACACACTCAGGCTATTAGGGCTGAGTATGTTTTTAACACAACGCATGTGTGAATATATGCTGTTTGATTGGTACAGCTGAATTGTCTTGCTGTCATGTCCGTTTATTGGACGACCTTTGCCGTTGGGATTATTCTTATCGGTTGAGGATTAAAATTTAGTGCTGTTACGAATTTCCAGGTTTAGTAACTGTTTTTATGCATGTTAATATTACTTTTATTTAACAAATTATTGTCACTTTTTTCCATATAGCTAAATGTTTTCCTCGCTGCCGGAATGGGGGACGTTGCATCACACATGGAAAATGTCTTTGTCCCTTTGGGTACCATGGCCGATCCTGTGAAAGAAGTAAGTTTATCTGCACGTCTATAAATTATTGTAAGTGTCATCGTTTATTAATGTAAGCCCTCAAGCATGTTATCTAATTGGTACTTATTTATGAACCTCATTTGTATTGTAATGTAACATTATGCTTAGCTACATGATTTATTGAATTGTTAACGAATTGTTTTGTCATTTGCGAAAACCATTGACACTCAAAGATTTAAAAATTATGCGTAGGCTTAAAATAGCTGTTAACCAAGACACAAGAAAAAACTGTAAATATATGACACAGCTAATTTAGATGATATTTGCTAAACGTCTAAATATGTTCTCATTGTGGCAGGCCAGTTTTATATTACACTTAAGCGCAAAAATGTATGAAAAGCAGATGCAAAAATTGTGTTTTCTATTTTAATCAGATAACTATTGAACGAAAAATATTTGGGATCACAGCACTGTAAGTGTTTCAGTGTTAGTTGTAGTGCCCGATCAGTGCTCATACAACCTGATCGACGTCTTAATTCCCAAATCATTGCCAATATTCAAGTGTATGTACATATGCTGCAGCGTTATTGTGCCTTTCAACGTAATCTGACTTTGCTAATACTTCACAACCTGATGTTATGTGGTCAATTGTCTCAAACCGCTTGAAATACATTCTGCCTCTCCTGCTGTTTTTGCCAACTTTTTCTGCAGTAATTTAGGGCTTGGTCTTGCACTATTATCAATACTCCTTTTGTTTCTCCTTTGGTGTCTGATCTGAGCCAATTGTTGTGTTTTGAAGTTTACCATATGGTTACCTAATAAGTAGAGGGTTCGCTATTTGTATTCTGTTCTATTCTATTCTATTATATTTCAGCTTTCTGATTTCTATCTTATTTTTGTTTCAATACTTTTGCATTTACTGCTGTTGTTTTGTCTGGTTTTGGTTTGAAGTTCAAATCCACTTATAAGCCCCACTATTGCTACACTTAAAATACAGTCTCTATTTCTATCAATCCTTACCTTCCTTCTTTCCTCATTATATAAATTTGGTCGACATCAGATTTTGGGTGTAACATTTCATGCATTGTCAAGATCTTTATCCTTTTTAAATCAAGCTTTTTTAGTTCAGAGTATTTCCATCCGGTTATCCAAAAAGTATATTGCACAGTAGGTAGTGCTAAGCTATTATTTGATTCAATTTTGTTTTTTCCCTTCAGGTCTGATCTCACTATTAGTCTTACTCTTTTGTAATACTATTTCCTAATCTTCTCTTTCATTTTAGTATGTTATATACCATCACTTTCATTCACTTCAATTGGTGTCTTAGTCTAGTGCATTGATACATATCTCTTTATCCATCTCAATATTGCCAGTGCTAACCAGTTTACCCTTTTTGAATGATGCTTTTGCACATTTTTCTATACCAAAACGCCTTTAAATGTTATCACTAAACTGCTTTACAACCCTTAGGTTTTTTTCTGTTGATATTCATTGGACGCTTGGAGTTTTAGATTTTCCATATAAAATAAATTACTGGTTGGCGCACATTTCCTACTCTTCTTGTTTCCATATCCACTGGCATTAATCTCTGATGTTAAGGGTAGTAATGCTGGACACCTTAATAAGGGTAAAAGAGAATCGCCTTGGAATATCCCTTGTTTAATTCTGATCTTTGTACGTGATCTAGATACATCATAGTGTTCCATGACTTTATTGATTTTTTCATGAATTTTATCAATTTGTTGTCGCATTTATAGATTGATAACGTTTTTGAAATGCGCTATGAAATGATTAAAGTCAATACTTTATATAGTGTAGGTAAGCATGCTATTGGTCTGTAATTTTTTGGCTTGTCAGTTTCATCATTTTTAGGTGGAAGAAGGATACGACCTGTCTTAAACCATTCCGACGGATCTTCTGGGCTTTTAATCGCTCTATTAAATGCTGTTGTTAGTGCATCATAAGTTCCTGTAAGCTTTTTAGGCTAAATATGTGGTATTACATATCTCCCTGGTGGTTTCCCGTTACTTAATTTTCTGATCGAAGCATGAATCTCTTCCGTTCTTATTGTCCCCCATTTTTCTTCTTCACAAGTTATTCAATATGCATTACTATCATAGTGTTTTTCTTCTGCTAAGATGCTTGTCCAGAACTGTTTAATCTGGTCTTTGCTCGATAGATTCTCTAATTTCATTTCTTCTTTACGGAGGTACCTGTAAAATTTCTTACGGTCCTTCGTAAACAACTATTTTTGTTGTTGTGTTGCTTGCTTTTTCTTGTCGTATCTCCATAATTGGTGAGCTTTTGCTTGAATCTTCATTTCAAGGCTTTCCGTTATTGTTTCGATATCTTTCTTAGTTTTGCTGTTATACCTTTTCTTAAATCCACTTCCTTTCTTCGACTTTTTCTGATGACTGTCTTCTTTAATTAGCTCTGTCAGCAACGACAATTCTTCTCCCATCTTTTCAATCGGTTCCACTGCTGGAGTTTGCCATTTAGGTTTTCTGTGCGATGTTTTTTGTTTTGGTTGTTTTGGTGTCTTGCTAACTTTACCAAGATCACAAAGGCTGTTGCGTATAACATTTGTTTAATTTC
This sequence comes from Morbakka virulenta, assembly GCA_003991215.1. Lineage (NCBI taxonomy): Eukaryota > Metazoa > Cnidaria > Cubozoa > Carybdeida > Carukiidae > Morbakka > Morbakka virulenta. Next base: position 382,644 of record RDPX01000277.1, read on the forward strand.
ATAAAGTGATTTTTCTTGTATATCCTTTTCTAACATTGAATTACATTTCTTGATTATGATTTCAGTTTTTTGGTAAGAGACAGATTCAGTAACGGTGGTTTCTCCTTTACAATGATACATTCGAGATTTGCATGTGATGTCGAATCATTGTTACCCGTTCCAATCGTGACAGATTCTACATTTAGTCCCGCCATTGTAATCTTCAAGGAAAAACAGGGTTTTGTAACTGAATAAACTACTGGGTTTGAGCCTAACCTTTTGCAAAACACAGTACTCATCAGCCTCACAAGCCGTTTCTGTAAGTTAACTGAAAAATTTGAGGTTGTCACGTTCATTAATCTCAGAATGGTTTCATTAGGAATCATCAGATAGGACACTTTTACCTTGGAGACGATTCTGCTGACTTCAGGGTTAGAAAGGAAGAAAACGTCTGTCAAATCCAAAAGATCGTAAACGAGCATTATTTCCAGAACATCATACTTCATCTTCTGTTGTAGGAATAAGTTATAGCAGCAACCCAGCCTACTCTCATAGTAAATAATTCTTTACGTCTCTGTTACCGTGCAATGTATGTGAGTGGTAACACAAAGGGTTCTTGTAACACACACGGCGGTTTGTTGATTGACTCCTCCAAGTGATATATCGAGTCCTGAAGCGACGTTATAATCAACATTTTCAAGTGGCGGTTAGTTAAAATACCAATTGCAGATGATAGAGAAAAGAAGAGGGGGAGATGTAGATTGCTGGTGTACTTCGTAGAATGCTTGAAAGAAAATATATGCTCTCCTCTATTTTGTTAAAGGAGAACTGACAAGTGAGTTAAATTACAAACCTAACAGTCGAGAATAGATGAAGGTGTGAAAGAAGTGAAAGATGGAGAAGCAGTGGAGTGGACTTAAAAACATTATGCAGGACATGATATTAAATACTTAACGTAATGATAAATAAATTAATAAGTAATTAACTATCTAAATAAGGTAAAGGTTTATCAATCGGAGTACTAACTCATTGTAACTATTTCAAATTGAATTTTTCTAAGGGTTAAAAATTACTCACTGCGTATATGAAATAACTTGTAATATACACAATTACTCTTCCTTCTTGCAGCAATTTATTCGCTTAATCGGGTTACCTTTGTTAAAAAATCCGTTGTTGTTGTAGCAAAATCAAAAATCCCGGAAAAAGAATTGGGGTTATCGATACAAACAAAGTGAAAATAAAGAGAAATTGTTTCCGTAAAAACTGGTTTCTTTAATTAACGGGTTATAATTCTAAAGAGGAGGCCTTTTGCTTAAAGATTTCTTTCTTTTGTGTTGAATTATTGCCCTTTCTCTGTTGCTATCACTTTCTAAATTTAAAGGGCGTTTCCTTCTCTATGGGTGCAGTTTATGCGGGAATACATAGACTCGTCACCGTCATAAAAGGCAAAGTGCTATTTTGTGTTCTGAAATAATTTGTAGACCTAACTTCATGCTGTTTGGAAAAACTAATTCTAATTTATAGTTTCTCATGAAAGATAATATGTCTTGCATGATGTGGTAACTTCTATAACTTTAGTTCAGTTGTACTTGTAAAAAGACTGCATATATCGCTGTTTTAATAATAGATTGTGTTCCCAATAAAAATTCCCAATTTTATTTTATCACGCACACGTCACACATCGCCAATTCAGAAGTACTTTCAAAGTACCAGTAATATGAATTCCAGGGAAGAGATACTACCCATAGCGAAAATGAACTCATTGTAATGTAAAGAGAAACTATTTTTTTGATACAGCATGAATTGTCTTTTACCGTTCAACATATTTTGTATAAAAAATATTTTGCTAGAAGTTTATGATTTAGGCACCAAAACCTGTTAATATGTCGCCAGTTCCTTTCTGGTTTTTATTTACTCAATCTGCCGTGGAATTGAGTGGCTAGGTTGACCACAAAGAAAAAACGAAATGTTATCTTACCTGAAAATTATAAAGTTTTAAATCCCTTTTTAGTGTAATGCTAAACCCACACAACAGCACCAGCTCCCTGAACTGAAAGCAGAAAATGACGTTCTACATAGATTTCTATTTGGTTGGGCTAATTAATGCATGTTGTAGTTGAAAAGACAATTACGTTTACCAGGTACTTTTTTATAAGCAAATGAAGCCCAATTAAAGGCTCCTGACTTGACATTTAAATTGCTTAATCAGAGACAGACCTACCTTATCGTAAATCCAACGACAGGATCACAGATATAAATATCAGTTTCTGTCCTGATGCATATTGTATCTATACAATTACCCACAACATCCAGCCCATGTTTTTTTAATTATTGGAAATTTTACCTCTTACTCTTTGCAAATTCTCTGCTTTTTTGCCGTTCTACGTACTCCACGGCCATCGATGACCGACTGGTTTCTTCGTACCTCTTCCTTTGTCATATACATAGGTTCACACGAGCGAATGATGCAAAACCTGTTAGTAGTTAAGTACTGAAGTACGCGTGCTTCCTTAGAAAACCACGCTTGCCGAGTTGATAGGGTATTGTATAAAAAAAGCAAACCTTTACCTCATTTCTGTTTAGTTATTTCCTAGAAACAACGCAAGGAAAAGTGAATTATGTTTTCAAGTATGGTATAATATAATTCAGAACATGATAACCCTCAGAGAGCGAAGAAGCACAATGATTACAAAATACCGTTAAAACGTCAATGAGTTGCCTTTTTATAGACTTTTGATGCTTACTTCTGTTTTAAATTAATAAAAGGATTCAAGTTAATAAATGTTCTTTCTTTTTGATATGCAGGTATTTGCTTACCGGCATGTTTAAATGATGGAATATGTATCCGACCTGGGTACTGCTTTTGCAGCGAGGGTTATGGTGGCCGAAGATGTCAGACACGTAAGCAGCTCAGTTTTTATTCCACTGAAACCTGTTTGTAGGAGATTTCATGGGCGTCAATAAAAGCATTATATATAAGATTTTATTCTATATTATTCTGTAATATAATAAATTTCCACTGTTGTGGGAGCCCTTTTGGCTTTGTGTATTATAAAAGTGACAGAGTTGTTATACCAGCCGACGAAATGACATTTGCTAAGAATGAAGCGGCAATTTCTATTTAGTCAACTTCTGATTCTATTCCAGGTATGAATAGGTAGATAAAGTTATGTTATTGTGTAGTAGAGCTTCTCCTAAATGAGACGTAATACAGGATGCAATTTTGAGCCTTCCGTGCTAAACCTGAAAGGTTTTATGTATGTACAGCATTAGCCCAGTTTGATTTGTGTCGGGGTCATTTTTTGTCGTTGAGATAAGTGGTCTTGCACTCTCTAGTTACATTTTCTTTTTTAAGGTTTTGAGTTGGGCTACTGAAAATAGAAAATAGTTGAAAATAGTTATTTTCAGTTATATATTTTATACGCATTTTTGTGAATTATTACTGAGTAGTTTTCTTTCATTCCAGCTGTATGTGAATTTCCTTGTCAAAATGGAGGTCGCTGTGTAGGACCAAACAGATGCTCTTGCTCTTATGGATTCGAAGGAAAAATGTGTGAAAGAGGTATTTAAACATAAATTTGAGGAAATGATATGCAATATTTAAGAAATACAATTTCTGACATTTTACCACCTAATAACTTTTATTCAAATTAAATGACTTTATGGACTATTTTAGCTACAAAACAATATGTAGAACAAAACAATATAATTTATGCACAATATTTTTACAGAAAGACTGCTACCTCTATTCTTGTTCCATTTTTATTTGAAATGCCACGTGTTTTTTGGGATTGTGAAAAGCAGCTATCGAGAGCAATGAACTGGTCCGTATTTAGAATATTTAGTAGGTTTTAATCCATTAATGGTATCTAAACAAACGTAGACAAAATAACTAAGAAATACTGCTATTATTAAATTGCTCTGAAAATTTGAAGTGAATTCTTTGCTATTTGAACGAAAAAAATTAATTTTTATGGGTGATGACAGTTATTTAATAGAGCTTGACAGAATCGTATTGACTTCTGGGTATTCCATGCTTCAGCAAAGGCTGGGAATACGTATGAAAAGTTCTTAATCAAATTACAGCATCAAGGCTGCACTGAGTACAAATGTAGCCATACATGGTAATGTGGTCAAGAAATTATTGCATTTGGAATAATTTTGCTAAAAAGGGTATTTTATGGATGGGAAATTATTCATAAAAATCTAAAATTTATATTGGGTTGAGAGCAGGGTTTCATAATGAATGTGACTTTGTTTAAGTTAATTCCGACTTTTCCTTCCCTTAATCTTAGATAGACGTATTTGCTATACATAAAGAGCGGCCTTAGATGTACTTACACCAATCGTGCCGAGAAATGTATCGTTTCTCGTTTTCGACAAGAAGAACAGATGCGATCGTCTTGGTTGAACAATACCGTTCTTTTAAATGGAATATATGAAAGTTAATTTCATTAATAAAACATTTATTTGTCTTTGAAATAGCTAGGAGTTAAAAATAATAAAAAATATTTTTGCCAGAGCCAATTACAAATATTGTTAAAATGAAATGGACACATGAGAACATTCAGTGATCCCAAAATCTATTGTGAAAGTACGTTTTCTTTGGTCGTTTCCTATACTTTAAATAATATTAGTATCGAGATGAATTTTGTATTCCTGTAACATACCATATTCACTGCACTTGTCCTGATATTTTGATTTATACATTTATGAATTATGCAATATTTATATCCATTATGTTTGTCCAAAATTTCCAGTCTGATCTTTTATTCGTGTCCTTTAGTTTATTAAAAAACAGACATAATTTAGTCAAAAACTATTTGGAAAGTGTAACTGAAGCACGTGAGTCTCCTTCCAATTTCCTATTCTGCTGTTTTTTTTGTAATAGGATTTTCTTCTTGACTGTTCACTTTAAACGTGTTTTTCCCTATGTAAACCAGCATGGTTATTCCTTTACATTGATAGCATTTGGTGTAGTTATGCTAGACAGAAGTGTAAATAAAAATGATTAAAACCTTACTTTTCAATACAGATTTGGAAACAGTTTCTTTAGAAGCGAAGTCCATCAGTGAAGTTTCCTTTTTTTTTTGTTACCGATATTGTTACCTTGATCGTGTGGAGCTGTGAATTAGATTGATAAGAAACGTCATTCTAGTCTTTCTTTTGGCTTACTTTAATTGCAAAAAGAACATTGTTTTTATAGAAATTCCTCGATTCAAAAGACTACTTACTCTGGTTCTTATGAACGTTAAAATTATGCAGACGTTAATGGATAAAATGGTTTCATATTAATTTTTATTTTGACATTACCAGGCCCAAGCAATAAGGTATTGTAATGTAATTGGAAAATCGCACGAAAAAGGTAAAGCAATAAAATCTATGCATTTGTAGAGGTTTAAATAAAGTTTACTTTAGTGAAAACAGAAGAATTCTTGTAATTCTTTTTTTGAATTTCTTGCAGCAATATGCAGTCGATCGTGCAAAAACGGTGGAACATGCATAAGGCCGAACGTTTGTCTTTGCCCATACGGATTCTCTGGTTTAGATTGTAGCCATCAAGGTATTATAAACATATTGTAAACACATATATATTGTAAACATATATGAGCCATGCTTTATTATTTTCATAGGGTTTAGACCTTTTTAGGTGATGCTTACATTATGGCATTGATTTTGACAATCTTGTAGTTTTTAGGACCTAGCTAGTTTTTTGCCTCTCCCTCCATGTAACATAATACCTTACACATGGAGACACCTGTTTAGAAGATCATGCACTTTTATCCGGATAAAGACATGGGCCTATATGACGACTAAATTTGAAAGGAATAAAGAAAGAACTTTACCGAGTAATATCGTCACGACATTTCACTTGTTGGAAATAATCATTAATTAAAAGATAACTTTTCTGACGTTCATGGCCGCTTTAAAGAAACATTTGCAAGTTACCCAAACTCTGAACCATCGTTGAGTTGTTTCGTTTGGCGTCCGTTCTCCGTTTTTCAATTTTTCTTTTGCTGGTCAAACAAATGTGGATAATTCCGAAAGCCTTCTGATTATTGGCTCAAAAATTTCATTTTTTGTCACTTTTATTCCAAATAATATCCCCTGTTACGAAACCTTGAAAACTGATGGAATAGCATTTACAGTCTGATACAGAAGCCATGCTGAGTAGAAAGAAAGCAATAAAAGAACATCCTGTTTGGAAAATAACCCTTTTTTCAAACAGGCCTTACCATCTGCTCTCATAGTTTCATAATATCTTTATAGCAAATAGTATAAAGGAGCTGTATTCTTTTTAGTTTAAGGAAAAAGTTTTGAAACAGCTCGAAATCAATGACAGGAATCTTTTTGCAAAGCAGGAGAGCTTATCATTTATAGAAAAAATGTGCAATTCCGTGTTAAGCAGAGAGAAAAATCGTTCTACACGTCTGTAGATAATAGAATAAACTCCAGTGCTGCCAAACGCTTTCATGTTGCCTAAACAAAATAACTCCTTTCTGGGCAGAAAAATTGTGTATTGAAAAAAAAAAGACGAGAGGTGCACTGGAGACAGTGACAGCTAACACTTTCATTCGGTAGCGAAATCAGTATTTCTAAACATGTATCTCGGTGAAACAGGTTTCCAAGCATCTGAGGGATGGTTTCAACAAATGCTGAAAAGGGCAGTGCTGTCATTCTGTCGAGGTACCAGTGTTGTAAAAAAATTACCTCATTGCGTTCCTGAGATCTGTTAAGAATTTTTAGAAAAAAGAGACAGTTTGAAAAAATATGGCTTGTGCATCAGTATGGATGATATGCCATGCTGTTTGGACGTTCCTATATCAACCACATTTTATCTTAAAGGTGCGAAGACTATCATGCTAAGATCAGTCACTGTCTTAAGAGCAGGAGTCAAGCGACATGGTACTGGCAAGAGGCCAAGTCGGTCGCTACCAGTGATTATGTATGAAAATATGAAGAAACTTCTACCGGAGAAGTTTGCACTGGGTCTGCAGTAGACCAAAAAAAAAGCATGACAAAAGCATTCTTGAAGGAGATTTTCATTCCAAAGACTACGAAAAATAGACCTGAACACTTCTTTAACAGTGGAAAAAATTTACTGTTCATGGACTCAGCGACATATTCTAAAGACCGATTTCGGTTGCAAATAGATACGCACAGGCATGAAACGCTCCCCAAATTTTTGGAAACCAACATTAATAAATTGTTCGAAAATCGTCTAAAGCAGTAGTAAAATAATTAATTTTTGAGGATGAGTAGCTGTTTTTGAATGGGTGAACGAGTTGTGGAAAGAAACTGCTTAGATGCCATTATTCATAAAGGATTTAGACAATGTGGTTATTTAGATATTAAAAGGGGGACAACTTTGCTGCATTACTGACTCAGAGAGACAATTGAAAGTCGATACGTATCGTTAGATATTCAAAATGTGAATAAAATGACCCAAGAATAGGAAGCTGAAGATTATAACAATTGAAGATCATGGTGGAGTAGAGGCCGAAAGTTCAACTTGGAATGAAATAGATGACAAAAGCGAGCCTGACCTGTCTAATGGAGAGGACGATTTTGGTGATCTTTTTTAGCATATGGAATTATGGTTAGAGCATAGTTGTAGATTGATGTAAAAATATGATGTAGGACATTGATGAGTGCATTATGTAGGAAAAGCTCCTGTTTCAATTTGTAACTTTCCTACGTTGGTTAGTTGATTGATTAAGCTCCTTTTTCAATTCCATGACACAATTTTATGTATAAAATTATCGAACACAGAAAATCGCTTAAAACCCCATACGCCTTTAACATGAGTAGAATCAGGTCTCAAATTTCGCGAAAATTGAAAATNGGACGATTTTGGTGATCTTTTTTAGCATATGGAATTATGGTTAGAGCATAGTTGTAGATTGATGTAAAAATATGATGTAGGACATTGATGAGTGCATTATGTAGGAAAAGCTCCTGTTTCAATTTGTAACTTTCCTACGTTGGTTAGTTGATTGATTAAGCTCCTTTTTCAATTCCATGACACAATTTTATGTATAAAATTATCGAACACAGAAAATCGCTTAAAACCCCATACGCCTTTAACATGAGTAGAATCAGGTCTCAAATTTCGCGAAAATTGAAAATCATACAAGTGTATCCTCTTACATATGAGAAAATAGGGTTCATATTCTCACCAGAACCTTATTTTTTTTTATGCCTCTCAACTACGTTTAGAGAAGGTTTGTAAACTGATCTACTGGAACACAGGAAATTCTTTTCGTTGTTTCAGTTGTATCAACAAAAGCATTTATAGCAATTATATCGTAAATTTGAAAAAAAAACAACAGTGAGAAGTTTCAGTTTTAACCCGTTTTTTAGTAAAGTTTGATATCCCTTAAATTTGAGTAATGACGAAAAAAATAGCAGCAATGGCTTGAAGGTTTCAATCGATATTTTTTAATCGCTCGGGAAAAATGGTGTAACAAATATTTTACTGATAGAGAAGTGTTCGATTAAAAATAGACTTGGTTGAAGTAAGAGAAACAAGGGGTAGAATAGGATATCAAAATAGACCGTTTTTTTGCTCTTCACCAAAAATGCCACGAAGATTCATTATTAATAGTATTGAATCATCGTAATATTACAAAATACAGCAAACGTTTTACCAGATTCAGTAAGATAAGTTAGGGAAATTTTTATTCTTGATTGTGCAAGAGGTACCTAGGTTTGAATGGCGTCTCTTTGGGAAACAACAGTGCAAACAGAAGAAATGCAGATGATAAATATTAATGCGATGATATCTTCACATACATGTAGAGATATCTTTACACGGGAGAGTAACATTATTACAGGAGGTTGTAAAAAGCAGAGGTTATTATGATAGACAACATAAAATACTCTGAGATACTTGCAAGCAGACTATTAGACCACAAACTTTATGTTTTAGGAAAGTAATAAATTATCAAAATTAAAGTATTTGCCTTTTCTAGCAGTTCAAATTAGGAACTCCGCTGATGTTTGAATGACTGTAAAAAGGAAGGTTTTTATTAATCGAAAATGTTTAACAATTTTTTTCTTGGCATTAATAGGCCTCCGAACGTGTATAATTTGCAATCAATAAAAACAATCTTTATCTACTCACTCCTTAAAATATGCGAATATTTTCAGAGCAATCTTAATATGCGTACTGTTAAGGTTTAAAATTGTGTTCGTCTTGCCGTATTCTATCAGTGACTGAAAGAACTGTCTGACAATACCCTCGGGGTTTTTTAATAGAGAGTCGGATGGTTGTAGTATTGGCTTTTATGATAGCACTTTGAAGTTAACATACCACTTTATGTTTTAAAAACCTCATTTTGAGTGATAATGTACTAAACATAACTTGTATATAATTGAGATTACACAGTACAAAGATTATCATAAATTTAAAGAGATGTTACTGGGGGGAAAAACAACAAAAACTGCGCTGTTAAAAGGCTCACAAAACGGTAAACAAACGTATTAATTTATTTATGATTTCTGTAAGCGCAGGGTATAACAGTTTTATTTCAGATTATACGACTGTACTACTTAAAAAGCACATGACACTGTTTTGCATTAAATGGCCACAGTAAAAGCAGTCTAGTAATATACAAAGTGTTTTCAAAGGCGCGCCGACCTTCTTTGATATACTTTGAAAGTCACCTGTTGTCCTTTCTTTTTTTCTTGTTAAGGTTCGTGATAACAAAGCATTTGCAGCAAAGGAATGACATTATCAAAACACTTTTACCGTGGACTGCATATGTGCTAACAAGCAATTGCAATGCCTGAAATGCAGCTCAAACTCCAAGAGAGGCTCAAGAGAGGCTCAAGAGAGGCTTGAGGGTATCAACTTTGTTGTACAGCTACACGCCGAGTTGCTTTGTTTCGAAATGCCCTTTTGCAGTTGGTCTGCCCAAAAGGGCAGTAAGATATAAACTATGAGCTTCTTGATATTATTTTTGCATGCATTAATTTACTTCTATTGATGTTTGTTTTTGTTTCAATAATCTTACCAAATTTACCAGCAGAACGTTTTTGAAATTGACAGTATTTTTGTTCATAAATACCTCAGTAGTGTTTCTGCAGTTACCTACTTATACCAAGAGAAAACTCCCTGTATCACACATCAGCTTGTAATATGTAATTTCGGTTAGTCACTGACACGCACATATTTTGTATTTAAAATCTAATAGAACTACGAGATTTTTGCTTTATGGAAAAAACCGCTTTATTTTTATTGTTTATCTTTATCAAGTGACCCGTCTCTCATTTCATTGGTATAAAGTAAGTTGGAGAGCCTAGCATAACGCAAAATGGCACAGGGACAGTACATATGCGATTATGTATTCGAATCTCTTTTGAAACGCAGAATCATATTTGGGTGAGCAGCTATTAAGTGTTTGAGTCTTTATTGAAGTCACTGACACAATGGTACATGGTAAATGAAAGACTTAATGCGCAAAAATGTCCATTTTGAGCCGTAGTCGCACTGCTTCTAATTGTTTTCTCCTAAAGAGCGGCAAAATATTAAAAAATTGTATTTATTTTTTTGACAGAGTTTGAAGAGATAAAATCAATATTGCAAAATTTACTCAACTTAGATGTTGTACTAAAGACACTTCTCGCGTATTTAGGTACGTCTCATTGAAAGTTACTTTCGTCAAACATTCGGGAAAGCTGTTACTGTAGTATACTCTTTTTTAAAAAAATTAAGTGATCAGGTAGTTTTTTGACATATGGCCTATGACGTTTTTTATATGACATATGACCCCATTTTTATATATGAAATTTAATCCTTGGCAATTTTATGGATAATGAAACTAATTGTTTTTTTTTTTTACTTTTTTGAACTAAAAGAAATATAGTGATTTTTTAAAAAATACGGTAACTTTTACTTTGTTGAAAACGCATTTAAATTTGAAACAAACAATATCTAAAAGCTAAAGATGTTACTTTAACAATTGGTGGTGTTTTATTTTGAATAGATTGGGTATGGAAAATTGTTTTTCTTCAGTGCGCGTTTTTTTAAAAGGGATTATTTATTGGACGTTGGTGGGATTTTTGATAGTGGAGTCTGCTTCCATAATGAACCTTTTTTTAAAAATTAAGTGATCAGGTAGTTTTTTGACATATGGCCTATGACGTTTTTTATATGACCTATGACCCCATTTTTATATATGAAATTTAATCCTTGGCAATTTTATGGATAATGAAACTAATTGTTTTTTTGTTTACTTTTTTGAAATAAAAGAAATATAGTGATTTTTTAAAAAATACGGTAACTTTTACTTTGTTGAAAACGCATTTAAATTTGAAACAAACAATATCTAAAAGCTAAAGATTTCACTTTAACAATTGGTGGTGTTTTATTTTGAATAGATTGGGTATAGAAAATTGTTTTTCTTCAGTGCGCGTTTTTTTAAAAGGGATTATTTATTGGACGTTGGTGGGATTTTTGATAGTGGAGTCTGCTTCCATAATGAACCTTTTTTTAAAAATTAAGTGATCAGGTAGTTTTTTGACATATGGCCTATGACGTTTTTTATATGACATATGACCCCATTTTTATATATGAAATTTAATCCTTGGCAATTTTATGGATAATGAAACTAATTGTTTTTTTTTTTTACTTTTTTGAAATAAAAGAAATATAGTGATTTTTTTAAAAATACGGTAACTTTTACTTTGTTGAAAACGCATTTAAATTTGAAACAAACAATATCTAAAAGCTAAAGATTTCACTTTAACAATTGGTGGTGTTTTATTTTGAATAGATTGGGTATAGAAAATTGTTTTTCTTCAGTGCGCGTTTTTTTAAAAGGGATTATTTATTGGACGTTGGTGGGATTTTTGATAGTGGAGTCTGCTTCCATAATGAACCTTTTTTTAAAAATTAAGTGATCAGGTAGTTTTTTGACATATGGCCTATGACGTTTTTTATATGACCTATGACCCCATTTTTATATATGAAATTTAATCCTTGGCAATTTTATGGATAATGAAACTAATTGTTTTTTTGTTTACTTTTTTGAAATAAAAGAAATATAGTGATTTTTTTAAAAATACGGTAACTTTTTCTTTGTTGAAAACGCATTTAAATTTGAAACAAACAATATCTAAAAGCTAAAGATGTTACTTTAACAATTGGTGGTGTTTTATTTTGAATAGATTGGGTATGGAAAATTGTTTTTCTTCAGTGCGCGTTTTTTTAAAAGGGATTATTTATTGAACGTTGGTGGGATTTTTGATAGTGGACTCTGCTTTCATAATGAACCTTTTTTTAAAAATTAGCTTTATTATCAGAATAGTTACGGCTTTGCCTTTTTTCTTCTTACGGTTAGTAAATGCTTAACTGACGGTCACCAGAAAGAATCTTTCAACAATATGGGGTTATGTACTTACAAAATATCCTACAAGTTGACGTTTTTGAAATAGAAAATTTATGTTATATGAAACTCTGAAGATATTAGTTTCTATTGTTAAAAAATAGTCGTAGAGTGAGGATCATTCCTATTTGTATTTTTAGCCACTTTCAGAAAAGGTAAAATGTTGTTTTACTTTTCTTTTACTTTAGATTTTATTTTATTTTACGATAGACCCCGGTATATTATATGTAACTCTGAAGATATTAGTTTCTATTGTTTATAAGTAGAGTGAGGATTCTTCCTCTTTGTATTTTTAGCCACTTTCAAAAAACGTAAAATGTTGTTTTACTTTTCTTTCACTTTAGATTTTATTTTATTTTACGATAGACCCCGGTCAGCGTTTTTTCCAGTGTTTTCTTTTCAAGGTATATAAATGAGAAAACGCTGATAAAACATTTTGCCAATCTTATTATCTTATTTTTTTTCGTATCTTTTTTATAGTAAAGCAAGAATAATGAGTACATTTTTCTTTTTTTTTCTTTACTCGTATAACCAACAGCTGGGAAAATTGCAAAAACATGAGAAAATATTTGGCTTAAGGCATTGTCAAAATACCAATATTGCATTGCATTGCATTGAAACACTAAAACTCAAGTTAATTGTCACGACCATTGCAAATTTTGACAGATGATCTCCTATAATTTTTGAATAATTAAGATATTGTATTGGCTTGGGGCCTGAATATGAAGATATTAGAGTTTTTTTCGGGAATATCTTTTACTCAAAGCCTGCGTTACAAATTTTATTAATAATTTTTTATTATTAATTATTAATAACTATTTAATTTTATTATTAATTAATAATTAAGGTTTTTGGTCGGGGTCTAAGTTTGAAGATATTAAAGTGATTTTTTGTGGATGTCTTTCCTTCAAAGCCAGCGTTACAAATGTTATTGACATAGGTTTACTGGTTAGCTTTGGTCAAAATTCCGAGTTTCATATTTTGTGTTATTCATTTGATCCTATTTTAATAGGGTCTGAGTTAAAAATAATATGACCACTTTAATGTTTTGTGTGTGTTTTTATAGAGAAACTGGGTTGCGAATATTATAGTCATTTTCCAAGTGGTCGGATGCTTTTTGTTCGGAAGAAAAATGAATACGATTTTGTAGTGTGACACCGAACCGCCAACTGGTGTGTAGCCAAGAGCAGAAAAAAGTAGAATTCTTCAATGTATGTAGCTCCACCTACAAGTGTTATACAATTTTAGAATCCTTGTGTCAAAGCCGTTCTAGGAAAAATACTTTTGTGCTCAGGGGCGACTATTTACCCGACCCGTGGGACAAAATACCTCTAAAACTGCCGTATTTCAGCACGTGTGATAGACATATTGTTCAGGAAGTAGCCAAAAAATGACTTCTGCACCCTACCCTGTGTTTTGGTTAATCATGAACGAAGAGTAAATGGAGAGTACTAAATTGTAAACTGGTGATTATGTCGTGTAACCATTTTTTGGCAATATTCTCGGTAAAGGAAAGAAATAGGTAAGATAATGTTTTGAAATATTGACAGAGCTGCACAATTTACCGACATTTTCATAATGTTCAATGTCTTGTCAATTGAGTAAATAAAATGCAGTGGGTAATAGCACTGCCAAGCCAATTATGACAGGCAGTATTTAGAACCAAATTAATTGAAAATAATGCTCAAGATTTATAGGTTGATTAGGATTTATTTACCTTTATGGAAGGCAATTACAGAGATCCCTTTGTGTTGCTACGGATTATACAACATTTATTTTTGTTTACATGGATATTTGTAGTTTTACGAGAATTAATACTTCTTTTTTCACAGATTTATTGAGATTTATTCAAGCAGTGTTCAAAATTTAGAACAGGGGGTATTTCCCTCTCGGACACAGTCAGAATTTTGAAATCATCTTTTAACCTCTCTTACTGCTCATAAATTAATTCAAATCATGAAGCCCACTTTTACATCCGAGATCTTGGACAGCAAGATTTCGCAATTTCATTGAAGGCCATCTTTATGAAAATCTCTAGGGGGAAACATAAAGTATACAGAGCATTACTTCGGCCTCCTGCAGTTTTCAGTTGGTGTCCTTTAAGAAAATTCGCTTTTCATGTAAGTGGTAATGAAAAAACTCTTGTTTAGATCTTTTCGCTGTTGTTCCTGTTACCATAACTGAAGCTTTAAAATGCATCGGTTGTATGGTTTTGTTGGAGAATCGGAGAAGTGGGAAGTGGCCGTTGCACAATAATCCGTCATCTTGATAGGTTGACTTCTTTTCCTAACTACACTTGCTCCATTTGTATCATAGCGCTTGTACAACTGGACAATAATATTTTAAAAAAATTTAAGTAAGTCACTATCATGGTCCCGTTTCAAGGTTTTCATTGTCCGTTTTGCAATTTCGCGATCCAAGTGCGGATATATTTGGGTCTTGCAGGGTTTGGTTCAGCTTAAACAGCTGATCAAGTTGCTTTATAAAACTAGCATGGGTTTAGAAACTTTATTTTAGAGGTCAAGGAATTTTCAACTGATACGTGTATTTTTGGGGCTGAATCCAAAAATACCATCCATTCTCTTTGGTGAGGTAAAATTGTTTGAGATTAGGGCGCGTTTTGACCCTTAAATAGTACTTATTTCAAGAAAAACAGGGTTGTAGCTGGCCCAGTCTTTATTTTTATAGAAAAAAGGAAATTAGAGCACCCACAATCTGAAACCAAAACTGCATCGGTCTTTAACTTTAGGAAACTGAAACTGTTTATATCTGGATGGTCATTTATTGTTTAGCAGAGCTAAACACTTGAAATCGAAAGTAACAGATATAGTGTTCCTATTTATTATTTTAAATTAAGAAAGAATGAATCGCGATTGTCCAAATCATTCTGACAGGTTCTGTTACATATGTGGTAATGTCATACTTCCTGGTCGGCTTGCAAAATTAGCTGCTTTTGTAAAGAGGTCATATCATGCCTATTTTGGAGTTTGGCTGCACTCCATGTTAGCTGCAAAAGATGTCACAAATGAGAACTTGCGTGATTGGAGAAATAACAAAAGGAAAAGTGTGCCATTCACTGTTCCTATGATGTGAAGAGAGGGTAAAGATCATGTGACAGACTGCTATTTTCGCAGAACTAATCTTCAAGGAATCAATCGCAAGAAAAGCATTGTGTTCAGTATCCTGATGTTATAAGACCAGTCCCTCATGGTCCAGACCTACCTGTTCCCGAGCCAGATGTTGCAACGGAATCTATTTCTGAATCGGAATCTGATAACACATATAACAGAACGGAGCGTGAGTTATACATGCCAGAAGAAAATGACCGGCCAGTGCCTCTAACACCAGGAAATCTCAATGACCTGAAACGAGACCTAAATCTCTCAAAGGAATTGGAACAACTTCTGGGTTCTCGTCTTCGTGAGAACAATCTGCTTGCACCTGGAGCAACATTCTACTAGTACCGAGAAAGAGAATTTAGACATTTTTTACAACTCAGAGGAACTTGTCATTGATTTACTGCAACAACATTGCCGATTTGATGAAATGAATGGGGATGGACTATGTTGTTACTAGTCTCAAGGCAGTTCTTCTTCATAATGGAAATAAATACTTTTCGATTCCACTTTGTCATTCGATGCATCTGGAAGAAACGCACGACAACATGAATTAGTTGCTGTCTGCTCTGAACTACCATGGCCATGGTTGGTTGATCTGTGGAGATCTTATGGTTATCGGATTGGTTTTAGGACTAAAGAGTTGGCACACACCGTATCCATTCTTCTGGAATTTGTGGGACAGTCAGGCAGATGATCAGCATTTTATTAGACAAGAATGGCAGCCAAAACAATGGTTGGAATCTGGTTCGCAGAGTTTACAGTCTCGCGCTTTTGTTGAATCAAACAAGATTTTACCTCCACCCTCACATATTAAAATAGGACTAATAAAAAACTTTGTATAGGTAATGGGCAGAGAAGAATTCAAATTATGTAGACTCGATATAACAGGTTGATTTTAGGTTAGAAGTAGTCAATCACGGTATTTGGCTTTCAGAGTAAAGGCAACAAAATTACTTGGTAATGTAATATTAGGATAAACAAGGTCTCATAGATTTCTTTCTCAAGTTCATTTGAAGATAGAGTTTACTGAAATAGTATTACCCATAGAGGAACAAAAAATCTAATGCAATAATGTAATAAGTGGTATCCTGAGAGAAAACTGCAATAAAGTGTGAAGGCTAAAGAAATCACTTATCGCAACTGACCTCTTTGGTATAAAATTAGTGGAAAAGGACTTGTTTAAGGTAAAAGATATCGCTGCGTCAATCAAATATAGAAGAGGGAGACAACTACTGTATTTTCTGGGATTACAAAACGTAAACCTACCCAAACAAATATGACATGTATATATTTATGCCAAAAAACAAAATGAAAGTGAGATATGTTATGAAAAAATGACTATTTTTGGTACTAACCTGTAGCCAGTATGAACAGCTGGTGATGTAAACTAACATCTGACAAGCCCTACAGAAGACAGGTCTAACATTGAGTGGGTGCGTCAAAAAGACAACAACATTGTACTTAGGTGGATAACGGCAAATAACAATACTTTTAATTAGACATGAACACGATGACACAGTGGTTATAGCATGGTGCAAAGACAGGGACAATCAAGGTAGTGTCAAGCCAGGAACTTCTTCTTCTTCAGGTATCAGGTCTGTTCGCGCAGACCTCGATGACCATGGCTCTCCAGTTCTCTCTGCTTTCGGTCGTTCTGATGAGATACAAAGTTGTACGTTTTGTGATCTTGCTGAGATTATCAGTGAACTTTGTTCTTGTTCTTCTCTGCTCTTTTTTCCTATAATTGTTCCTAGCATTAAGCTTCTTTTGATCCCATCAGCTCGCATTATATGTCCAAAGAACTTTAATTGCCTGTCATAGATCGTATTGGTAAGTAACCTGCTGTAATTTCCCATACGCATAACGGTTGCATTTGTTTTCTTTCTGTCCATGAGACCCTTAAAATTATCCTGATAAACCATATCTCCGCTGCTTCCAAACGACGTTCTGTCACCTATGTAAATGTCCAACGTTCGCAACCATAGAGCAGAATGGACCATATGTAAGTCTTCAAGATCCTGATTTTAGTGTTCAGTTTTATGTTTCTGTTTATAAATATTCTCTTCATGCTGTTGAAGGAGGATTTTGCCATTGCGATCCTTTTCTTGATTTCTGTATCAGTCCTACCATCAGGTGTGATGATGCAACCCAGATAATTAAATTTATCCACTTGTTTAATGTTCTCTCCTTTACACTTGATGTTGCTTTTTGGGATTACAGATTTTTTCGACATAACCATGCATTCAGTTTTCTTTGTATTGAGTTGCAATCCTTTTTTATTTCTTTCATCTGCTACTGTTGATAGTATTCGTTGCAGTTTGTCTTCGGAGTCTGCAATAAGGACAGTGTCGTCTGGATATCTCAAATTGTTGATGTTGTGTCCACCCACACTAATACCCTCTTGATTTTCAATATTGCGTAAAATCATTTCGCTGTAAATATTGAATAGGTCTGGTGAAAAAAGGCATCCCTGTCTCACTCCTCTACGTATTGGTCTGTAGTCGCTATAGTCATGGTCACCTCTTATGGCTGCTTCCTGTTCCCAATAAAGGTTTCTGAGGACTCTAAGGTCTTTTCCGTCAATGTTAAGTCCATTTAAAATGTTGAACAAATTATTGTGTCGCACCTTGTCGAATGCCTTGGAATATTCTATGAAGCACAGGTATAGATCTTTCTGTACCTCTATGGACCTTTCTATGACAGTTTTCAAGGCAAAGATTGCATTTCTTGTACCCTTATCGGCCATGAAACCAAACTGTACTTCAGATATTTCTGGCAGTATTTTGTGCCTCATTCTGTTCATGAGAACACGCAAGAGAACTTTGGTGAGATGGCTCATTAGGCTTACTGTACGGTGCTGATGGCAGTCCGTTGTGCCTGGATTCTTGGGAAACCCGATGTAAACTGATTTCTTCATGTCTTCTGGGATAGTGCCTGTATCATATATACTGCTTAGTAGCTTTGTGACAGCTTTCACACCCAATTCATCTAAGGCAGCAATAAGTTCAAATGGAATGCTGTCAGGACCTGCTGCCTTTCCATTTTTCATTTTCTTGAAAGCTCTGCATACCACCTCTTCTAGTATCACAAGACCATCTGTGTTTTGGATTTCGGGTGGTGGACCTCTTTCATCATGATAAAGTTCCTCTATGTATGCGGACCATCTGTTTAAAATGTCTTTTCTTTCCATGAGAATGTCACCCTCTTTAGATTTGATACCACCAGTTTTTGCTGCATATCTTTTTTCTGTATGTTCTTGTATCTTTTTGTACATAAGTTTGTTGTCTTTTTTCGACTTTTGTGTTCTTTTCGACTTCAGCGCACTGCATATTAAACCATTCATCCATGGCTGTGTTACAGGTCTTCTTCACCAGTTTGTCCAGTTCTTTATATTTCCTCTTGTCACTTTTAACTTTTCTTCTCTCTTCCATTAGATCTAGAATCTCTGGCTTCATCCATTTCTTGTCTTCCTTTTTTTCGTAACAGTTATATGTTTTCTCGCGGTCTCATTCATACTGTCTTTTATCAATTGCCAAGTTTCTTCAACATTTGACAGTTGGTCAAGAGCTCCGAATCTATTTTTGACGTCGATCGAGTATCTCTGTTTCATGTCCCGATTGTTTTTCAATACGTTCAATTGGAGTTTTGCTGCTCTTTTCGATTTATTCAGCTTCTTTAGTTTCAGTCTCATTTTGGCAACTACTGGATTATGACCACTTCCACAGTCTGCCCCTGGCATGGACTTACAGGATGTTATAGAGTTCCTGAAACGCTCTTGTATCAAGATGAAATCAATCTGGTTCTTGGTTCATTCGTCTGGGGGTCTCCAAGTCCAACATCTCCTTGCGTGATTCTTGAACCGTGTGTTCATAACACGATTCAGTGACACGATTCAGTGTAACGATTCAGTGTAACAAAACCATGGTTATTCTTTGCCTAAAAAGGTTTATTGAAAAGCAGCAGGTAGAGTCTACTCATTAGTGCCTCCAAAATCCGGAAAGAAATATTCCAGAGAGATTGTTGAAGCAAAAAAGTAGTATGGGCTTTTTGCCTTAACTGGGCTTAAAAGTGCAGGCTATCAAAAACTGAACATTCAATGAAAATGATTGTAGATTTCTCTTTTCTGAATTTGAAAGCAAAATCGCTCTTTCGTAATATTTACAGAAATGGTGCCTTTACTTGAAATTGAACCCATAATTTGTTACATAATACCAGACAATATATTCTTCTCAACAGATAGTTTTATCAATTCACTAGAAGTCAGTTCTCAACTGTTAAATCCCTAACTTTCACTTATTTTAAGTTAGCCAAAGATAAACCAAAAATTAGACGACATGAGATATTTAGCTACTAAACAACATTGGGTATCTCAACTTTTGTTGTATTAAATTGTAATTTAGGTTTTATGGAGAACCAAAAGCCATGAATTGTTGCTACATTTTTTACCTTCTCCAGTGTCCATTAATAGTAACTGGAATCATTCGTTTATTTTATATCTTTTAACTAATAAAATATACAAGCAAACCTCGAGGTTAAAATAAAATCTTACTAGAAATACACTAAAGATCGCGCTGTCCTACTGTCAGTTCCATTACCATTCCACACCAGTGACCATATTTAACGTCCAATAACGCAGTGTCTCAACTTCAATGGTAATTTCTTCCATTTCTCATCAGGCTGCTGGATCGCGTTTCCCAAGCTCTTAAAAAATAGAAAATGCAAAAAGTGCATTTAATGACATTCTATAGCCGTCATTCTTACAGCTTACAATAGATTTAGCTACAAATTGTTTGTTCTTGTTTTTTGTTGGTGTTTTTGCTTCGTTATTACCAAGTTTCTACAGATGAACATAACGCATCAGTTGGACAAATCGAATTATAAACGAGATGTTTCCTATAATAGGAGCATCACGTAATGTGATTATGACTACAAGAAATATACATTTCAGTTCCTTATGGCATGTATTGCGAAAGCAGAAACTGAAAAACATCACCTTCATGAGAAAGATAGAGGGGAAAAGAGAAAGTTAGAGACAAAGAATAACATATGTAGACAGTATTAGGAGCATAAGATTGAATATCAGGTCAGATGAAAAAATTCGAAAAGCATACCATGGATGCACGCGACGTACCATTACTGCCACCTTTTCAACTGCTCATGGAACGCAGAAGAGAAATTGGGACAGAGAATTCGCGGTGTTACATTTTACATATATATAAACAATTACATGTACATATGCACATTCACGTACACATACACATACACAGACACTTACACATACACACATACACATACACGCACACTTACACATACACATATGCATATACATAGACCTATATATACATACACATATGTCATATGTGTCATATATGTCATAAACATCAGATTTATATTTTTCAACTCATCCTGGAAATACAAAGCGTTTTCATCCGCTATTTTGTAACACCCAGAAATATCTATAGATAAATGTTTTCAGTTTTTACTCGTAGTGGAAGTTGCAGTAAAATGCAATTAGTAGGTTTGATTGTATGGTTATAAGTTTAGCATTAGATAAGGTTTAGTAGTATTTCATACTCCGCAGCTAAGTGGAAAGTAGTATTCTAATCAGCACAGAAGATGGGAAAGTACTGATCCTTTTAAATAACACAGGAAGAACGAGACAAAAAGCTAACAAATTAAATGACGTAACAGGAAAAATAATATGCTAGGTAGTAATTGGAATAAACATTAAAAAACTTTAATCTACAAAAGATTAACTATGAATTGTTTTCACAGTTACTTTCATCAAACACTATAGGGTTTTAAAGGTTTAATGGGCTCTATTGCTTGTAATAAACATTTATTTAAAAAGGCTTTTCTTACTGGGGAAGTTAATTAACAATTTTTAAGCTTAACTTATTTTTCAAGTATCAGTTGATAAAACGTCTTTGAGGCTTGGTGTCAGGGTCAGGCTGGAGAATCATAACTTAAATTT
Organism: Morbakka virulenta; assembly: GCA_003991215.1. Classification (NCBI taxonomy): domain Eukaryota; kingdom Metazoa; phylum Cnidaria; class Cubozoa; order Carybdeida; family Carukiidae; genus Morbakka; species Morbakka virulenta. Next base: position 404,108 of record RDPX01000277.1, read on the forward strand.
TGTGATAATGAATTACGGTTGAGGATACATGTTTAAAACTAGACAAAAACAAGGTAGGGACTCTTGTTGTTTTTTTGTGTAGGAAGTTGAAAATATCTCTTGGTACCTGAATAATAGATTTACACGCAGAACTAATCACCAGTTTGGCATCCCACTTTCTAAGTTTCCATTTCAAAAAACCCATTTATTAACAAAAGCAAAATCAATACTGGCAGCTGATGTAGGTGTTCAAGCCATATTCTCTATTCGTTTGAAATTGTTAGGTATCTTCTTATTACTTTGTATATCATTTAGTCACACTACTTAACACAAAGCACGTTTCTTATTTTTGAGAGATTTTACACTTATTGATCCTATCAGCAGCCACATATTTTTAGAAACTTCTATTTGTTGTTTCTCTGAATGGCTGCAGAACTTATTTGACTTTTGTCGCGGGCGTCCGTCAATGACAGTGTCCTTTTTAACGTTCACACAATTTTTATGTTCACTAAACCTTTATGTAAATCTTTAAGAGGGTGCCGTCATCATTGTCAAACTAAGTTAGAAATTTCCTAAAACAAGTTACATTAAAACAATTAAATATCGTTTTATCTGTAACTATATGCCATTTTTGTACACTTAACGATATAATATTTAAAAGATACCCTTCATACTTCGTATCATTTGTCAATGTAAGAAATAAAGCTGCACAAAAACGTTAAAGTTCTGAACTGCCATCGAAACTATATTTCCTACTTACATTGTGTAGTAGCTCTTAATTATTAAAAACTTTATTAGTATTGTTCTTTGCTTTCCACAAAAATCAGTAGATGTTACACAAAAGGAAAGTAGAACGGCATTCCAAACTTTCTTATTATGAAAACAGGTTATTTTTTTTACAGTTGTGTTGACTATTACAAGGTCTGTTTTTCTTACTTATTCTCAACTTTCTTTTAAAACATTTTTAGGGTCTTGGTTCTATTTTTGATAGTTAAATTTGTAGACAAGCTCTTATTCATTGGCAATGAAACTTCCTTGATGTTGACAAAAATGTATTTGCTTAGGTAGATTTATTGGTAAAATATATTTTGGTTGTTTTCACTAGTTTACGAAGGGTTGCCTTGCTTTCCTGGCTTAGCAGTTCCAAAAGAAGATTCTACACAAGAGTTAATGTTTAAGCTTGAAGAATATTATTTATTCTTCGTTGAGTATTGTTCCTTTTATATAAAACTCACCTATTTATTCAAAAACATTAGAATATTTCGTGTTTTGATGCAACCATATTGTCTTGTGCTTTTTGATGAACAATATTTTCTAGCTACTGAAATTTCTGTCATCTTAGATTGTATACATTTTATGGTGTGGAGTTTCTCATAATTAATTGTCATGGTTTCCTTACATTGTGTATTAGCAACTAGAAGCTTGTCTCATTGGGTCCAAAGCTGTCATGTGTAAAAAATGTCTCTTAATGAATAGTATTTCGAATGTCATTGGCAGTTGAATTCTCCAAAAGGGTTTTGTATTTCCAAATATCAGCAGAGATACACTGCATTATATACTGACACATCTTTAATAAATATTGGTTGGTTTTTCATGCAGTTTTACTTTGTATTATTGATAATTCGAAAATTTGTTTTGGTTGGTCTAATGATCTTACCATTAATTTTGAAAACCAGGAGTTTGGAAAGTGAGAATTTCTTTGTAGTCGTTTTCTCGAACAAATACCAGTTAATCAAGGTATAGATAATAATGTCTATATTTAGAAATTTGAAAAACAATTTGACTTGTTCAGCCAAGCTGCACATTGACAGATATCATTCTATCTTTGCTTCATATGCAAGGCTAACTGATATGTTATAAATTTCACATTTCCAGTGGGCCATTAATGCATCCTGAAGCACCCAGTTTGTTTCACTACTGGGTAGTAGGACAATTGCAGTAGGCTTTTTCGTGGATATCAAGTAATTTGCTCTATATATTGATGCATCTAACTATAATTCTGATAGTGGATAAAATAAAGAGTAAAACAGTATTAAGCACTTAATTATTAAAGATTTTGGTTCGGCTACTGAGAATACCAATACAAATTGAGCTGCTTGGGCCACGGTCATTCCATTTTATGAAACTAAAAGCAAGGAAATGAAATTGTAAAAACAATATAATTTAGAATGAGAGTCTTTGGAACTGTAGAAAAGTGAAAAATATGTTTGCACCGAACTGGACTCAACCAGTAGCTATCAAGGCTATATGCACTACAACTTGTGCTATAGATACCCGTCCTTTGCCAGGTCATTTTTGCAACCATACCTTTCACTACGTGCGCAGTTCTGAAAATAACAGAAAGAAAGACAATAAAATGAAATAAAAATGGGAAAATTGCTTTGTTATATTATTAGCAGACCGTGTAAGACAGATTTAAAGACGATCGACACCTTATAAAAGGTATTATTCATCATGGCTTTTTCATAATGTTATTCAAGCCAATTAAAAATGTAGGATAACCCAAGTTTTAATTCATTGTGCTTTTAATCAGACATCCTGTTTATTCTTCCTTTGCAAGCAGTTACGTGATGTTAGTTCTCATGGACTCTGTCCAGTAAAGAAAGCTGTTGTATAAAAGGCTGATTGCAAGGAGATAATTTACTCTAGCACTAAACCTAAAATGAGCTGTCTCCAATGGTCAGTATTCAAGCTAAAACAGCTAAAAGATTAGTTTGGAAGAAACCAAGCAATTCTACTCCAGACAAGAGGTTAAGAAGTAACAATTTACAGGATATAATTAACTCAGTTAAGATGAGAAAGAAATCATATGACGACAGTGAACACTTGTTGAATGCATGACTGACAAGAGGTCATGATAAAACGTTTCCAGTACTACTACTCCAATAACATTGGGTTTAATGCAATATTCTACTCAGACTATGTGGTAAAAACCTTGAAACCCTTGATTTTCGAGTGACATAAAATTTGTCATCTCTATATTCGAAACGTTCTTGTTTCAAGATCTCTACACAAAAGCTTCACTGACACCATGCTTTCAAACCCAATTGGCAACTGAGAATGACAAATGAATGCCATGCTCTTTAGGCTCAAATGAATTGGTTTATTTCTTGTTTTTACTAAGCTTCTTGCTTCTAAGCGTAACTGGTAATAAACGAAAAATGAATCTTCTTGCTCAAACTCTGTCAGAACAGCCTCGTTTGTCCACACAAAAGAGATAAAAGGAAGGGAGAGATTGAGTGTGTGTGTGTGTGTGTGTGAGAGAGAGAGAGAGAGAGAGAGAGAGAGAGAGAGAGAGGGAGAGAGAGCGAGAGAGCGAGAGAGAAAGAGTAGGTCTAAAGATTTCTACATATTTTTATTTGAATGACATGAAAAAAGTTTTCAAATAGAACAAAATGTATAGTGGCAATGGAAAATTCGTCTGAAAAGATAAAGATTGTTGAGCGGATAGAAGTCCAATACTGAACATCAGATAAAAGTGACATCATTTCCCATTTCTTTTACTCTCCTACATTTTTGCTCATTTAACATCAACCAGAAGTTCAGGAAAAGGATCCTTCAGTCATCTGAGATGAATAAAGTCAACACTACGAAACACAAGGGGTCAGGAATGAATGAATGCCAACAACGTAAGTAAATAAGATATTAAATTTGTAAGAATTTGATTATTTAATCAAATGATGCCTGCGTAAAAAATAAATTTCAGCACTACAAATGTGTACATATTTTTCAAAATGTTCAATTGTGTTGTTGTATTTTAGTTAAACACACTTAAAAAAATTTTTTTTCAAGATAAAGCATTGTGATTCCCTCTGTCCCTTCTAGTGAAAATGTTATGCTACGCTACAATACCTGTTTAGGTGGAAGGTAATGGGCCATTTAATTTAATCTTATACCTTCTTTTTTCATAGAATGACCAATTTTCCTTTCATATAATGAACTTATTATCGGTTTTACCTGTTATGCGTCTTAATCAGAACTATTCCACAGCAGCTTTTGCTGTTTAACTGTCAGGTGAAATTCATATAGATGTAGCTTGCTATAAGTAATAGGCCACGAGTATTTGGAAGACAACATAAGTTTTCAATATTATCTAAATTAACGGTCTTAAACCATTTGTAAGCCACTTGTGAGTATTTGGGTGCCACTGCTAAGGGGTTCTTAATTTCTAAAGAAAAGAGAAGCAAGTGGGAAGCAAAGAGTAAAATACATTTTCTTAGATATAGCACAAATGATATCGCATTTTTAATCCTTAGACAAATAAACTCATTCTAAGTCAAGATGTTTATTTTGTAGAGAAGGGAAATGGTGGCAGAGTTAATTATAACAACTATAAGACAATATAGAATACGAAATCACAGCCGAACCAGATGTATTTGAGGCAGAGCAGGTCGATGTTGATGTTACTGCTGATAATACTAATGGCCCTGATCATTAGCTGATTGAGGAGCGTGTGATGAGATGTTTAACGAATACAACTAGATTACCAGACCAGTGTGGTGAATGGATTGATGATGAAAAAGAAGTAAATTAAATAACATTATGTCTGTTGAAGCTGAGCTAGGGAAGGAGCCCACATAAGGTGATAAAAAATTTTCAGGACCCCCAAAAGAGGAGTGGATACCAATGCAAAATAGACCTTAAAAAAAAGAGTGGATGCCAATGCAAAATAAATACGACACGCTGCAGAATAATTAAGAGTGGTCCTTAGTAAAATTCCCAAGTACCATAGAATGCATAGAGGCACTAAATGTATGGAACTGTGATGACGATGACGACGATGATGATGATGATGATGATGATGACGATGAAGAAGAAAAGATAAAAAAGGTTAAGCTAAGAGATAGGAATTGACTTCAAACTTAAACAGGCTCAAATCATACGATGAAAAAAGTGCTTAGAAGCATGTCTTCCAATATCTAGAGCTCTGAGGGAAAAACTATTCTCATAATAAGAGTTATAAGAAAGAGGAGCAAAATCTGCCTGAGAACGAAAATTGTTGGGAAAAAGATTTTTATGGGTCCCAACAAACAAACCCGCTACTAGCGAGGAAATCTCATTGACAAACCATTTTTGTTGATGAGACTAATGCTCAAATGTAAGAGCAAGACCAGGACCTAGTAAGACAAAAATACGTCTCTGGACTCGATCAATAAGGTCAAGATGAGATGAGGAAGAAGCTGACCTGATTTGACAACAATGCTTCATGCAGACGGATAATTGGATTATAGAGAAACAAAGTGGCATCGGGAGCAAGGTGGCCTCTAACACTATTCAAAGAACCGACCTATTTAGAAGCTGACTAACTAATAGATTAAATATAATAGACCTAGGAAAGATATTGAGAACCAGCCACGTCAAGCAGTTTCATTAATGAGTGTTGCTCAAAGAGAAAAGCAACGTCACCACGCTTAAAATCAGAATCATTGTTCATAATTGTTGGAGGAGATGAAGGACTTAACCCATTAAACGCCAAGCTCGTTTTTTCTTCCAAAATGCTTTGAGTTTTGATATTTTAGACCTGAGTGGCTATAATTAACAGATACGTTTTCAAAATTTAAAAAAATTGGCCCAATCCCCGAAATTTGGGTGGCAACTTAAGCTGCCAATGGCTGATAATGAGGTCAAAATTTTTTGAAATTTTCAAATGATGAAAACGCATGAAAAACAATTTTTATGCAATGAACAAATATGCTTTCAACCCAACAATGAAAAGTAAAAGTGCAAAGATGGTACAAGTGTTTATTGATGATATGGTTTCATACATTCTGGATGCAAACTGACGTTGCACTTTTCGCATTTAAAAATGGTTCTTCTTCTACATTCTTTGCATCAGCAATATTTTGAATCACCTTTCACGACTACATGATTTAAGGTGTCAAGCTTTATACTTTCACCAGCTATTCCCGATGTGTTCAAAGAATATTGTGGGCGGTTTCTCCCAAACTTCCCAAGACTTTCTAGCACAAGATCACGCAGAAACTTCAATAATAAAACATTATTCCCGTGAATGTTTCGCTATAATCTCCAAGAATTCACAGCTGATGCATGTATAGACCAAGAAAGAAAAGGCTACCACCACGTTTTGGAACGTATCCGCACACGATAAGTTGATACAAACTCATCAAATGGATCTACACCGCCTATATTGGCGGTGTAGATATAATATTCCTTGAATAGATTTGGCATTGGTACATCAATATGCTTCCTTTCAATTTTGGACCAACGTTTTGCTGATCTCATCGAGTTCAGTGACAAATAGTTAGTACAAATAATGATAGCTTTGTTATCTCTCCAGACAATAACTAAGTTGTTTCCATCAGACGTATAGTCGAATCTTCCCCTGGTTTGCTTTTGCAAAGCAACCTTTTTCTTTAGTGGTGCTCCCTGCAGTCTGTTTTCTCGGATAGTACCTACCGCATACATACCCATGTCTGTCAGCTCGTCAAGTAACGGCAATGGAGTAAACAAGTTATCCATTGCCACTTTGGACCCTTTGGCTAGATGGCACTTTTCTATCAAACCATGAACAACATCAGGAACTTTCCCCAATCCTGTTTCTGGCAACTTGGTGTCTTTTTCACAGTATGGTTCTGCATGAACAAGGTACCCATCTGAGGAACATAGACACCAAAGTTTGAAACAATATCTTATAGGCTTTTCTCTAATGAATTGTTTTGTACCGTGTCTGTCATAATATGGTATCATACTTTCATCAACACTGAAGCTATTTGTAGAAACAAAATTTTTGAAGTTTCTGTTCAAAATGTCAAATAAGAGCCTGACTTTATAGTAACGATCATTATCGATATTGGTGTTATCTCGGATATAAAGATTACTAAAGATTTCACGAAAACGATTTCTTGATATTGCTTTTGAACTTGCCTCTGTGAGTATCAGGTGAATTATACCAATACAGATCTCGATAAGGTGCTTTACAATAACCAGACTATAACAAAATACTTGTAATGACCTTCACTTCTTCATTGGTGGCTGGAGGATTTAGCCCTTTGTGTTGGCTTGGATATATATTGGTTTGAGTAGTTATCATTTCTAATAAATCATCACTATAGGTATTCCAAAATGCATCAAATGGCGTTTTTATGGAACCAGAGAGTTCTTCTGGTAATTCTTTTGGATCAGTCAATTCAACCATTCAACAACTCTTTCAATGTCGGTTTTTTTCAAGTTCCTTTTTTGTTTTTTGTTAGCTTTCTTTTCCTTACATGGCTGCTGATCTAAATCATTATTATCACTACCATTTTGGTCACTGTCATCAAAGGTTTTGCCTGATAGTGTTTGTTGAGCAAGGCGCTGTCAACAAACGACGAGGCAGATGATGAACAAGTCCCTCGTTTTCGTCATCTGAAACATCACTGTCACAATCTGTTACAGATTCAACTCTTTCAACAGGTGGAAGTATAACAATCTCTTTTTCTTCATCACTGTCTGCATTTGAAGTGTATTCATCATCACATTCATCATCCCAATTTGTTACTATATTGCTAACTTCACTAAGAGTAAAATGTTTTTTGTTTTCCATTTCTAAGATGTTAGAGTAAAATGTTTATTGAAACATTCGTAATATGCACCCAAACTATGCAATAAGATGTTCCTGCTGAGATAAAAATAGTAATACAGTCGAATTTGATTAACATTCGAAAAATGAGTTAAACCATTCGAATTTGAATAACATCCCAAAAGCGATCTCACTAAAGCTCAATTTCCACTAGACAACTTTTTTCGTGCAAAGTGAAAAGCGTCACTATTTTTTTAAAATTAATACTTTTTTCTTCAAATCGCTACTTTCTAATTTGTTTCTTCAAATTGATACATTTTAATCTCCACAGCTCGCAACTTTCTGGTCCAAACATACGGAACAAAAGCTTTGACAAAAGAAGTTCACCACGTGAAAATAATTTGAATTGTTTGATTGAAAAATGACCTCACTAACAGCCATTGGCAACTTTAGTTGCCACCCATAAATAAAGCCAGGACTGACCAAGAGCATAAAAGTAAGACTATAATATTATAAGCTCATCTTATCCCCACATCACATAGTTATGAATTATATAATAAAAAAATGTTCAAGTAGCACAATTTCAGGGTTAGTGGACGTCTTTAAGTCATTGCCCATGATAACAAAAATTTCCTTCCGCACCTTCGTCTTGTTAAAATTTAAGAAGTATGCCAAAATTGGTTTTAAAGTACCATAGGATAGTTGCTAAGACATGTCTAGTAAGAAAAACAGCATTTGATTTTTGTGAATTTTAAATAATGGGCTAAATGCATGGTGGAAACTATAGTTGCCAATGGCGTTGAATGGGTTAACGTTGTACTGAAGAACACCGATTGCCTATATGCTCCATTGAATGACTCCATTCCCTTTTCTCTCCATTTATTGAGAGTCTGAAGGTCAGACATAACTTTCTTGCGTTTTAGTTGTTCCTAATAAGCTTCCTAGTGGTCAATGCAAGAGTATAGGGTAGTCATCAATAAAGATGCCGATGGACTGAAACAAGTAACCAAGAAAATCATTGAGTAAAGTTAGCATTGTTGGATTACCCATCAATGATTGTGTTATCTCCATTCAGGGTGACAAGCATTTTACTATTCGAGAGGAAGGATGATAATACAAAAGTTCCTCCAGAAAATCCCATAACCAGAAAATTTATAAAACAAACCACCATGCCATACCTTATTAAATGCACAAGAAATATCCAGAGTTGTAGCAATCCCTTCACCAGACATATCCATAAATCTCTAAATACGTTCTGTAATAACACTGGAAAGGTCATCAGTGCAGCATGATCTTTTAAATCCATACTGAAGGTTGAAAAGAGATCTAGGTTCTGCAAGTATTTCACTAGTGGATTGTTGATAAGTCGTTCAAATACTTTACTGACGACAGAATGAAGAATTGCCAGGATTACATGAAGTACCTGCATTCTTAAAGACGTCGACAACATTAGAAACCTTTCAAAAAGACGGAAAACAAGAATCCGGTAGGCAATTGTTGAAAATTTTGAATAGAAGGAAAGGCACATTAGACCCACCCTCTGTTAAGGCAACTACCATAATCTATACTAGACCAGAAGATTAAGATTAATCAGTTCCATTAAAAATTTCTGGAACCAATCTTCAGTTTTGCATGATAGAGTCAAATCGGTTTGTGTAGGGAAATCTGACAATGGATCACCGGTGTCATCAGAAAAATTGTCATAAAACAATCTATCTAGCAGAGAAATGAGACCTTTTCCACGACAACACAGAAAACCATACATTCAGAAAGCGAAGTAATAATTGACTTCGCAGAATGCAAAATACCATTGTAAAGGCTTGACTTTTACATTTTTGTAACTAGGTTAGCTAAAAAAATGTATAGTTAAGTTTAATGTCAGACGTTACCTTTTTATATATATTGCGAGCCCTTTTGAAAGAGGCTTGGGATTTATTAGTAACACCGCCTCACAGCTGAGTATAGAAGTAATTGCGATGGGCAATGACAAGAATAATGATCTTTGAACGACAAAGAAAGACGATTGGACTTTGTTATGGTAACTACAACCAAATACAAATGCTTTAATGCTAGCCTGAAAACATTCTGTGAATTCAGCTGCAACATTAGGACGTGATTTGTCAAAGACTGGATTCTGACGAATATCACAAAGGCATTGACGAAATCCATCCCAATTATCCTTCCCAAATTTTAGACGTTTTACGATGACGTGTCTTCTAAACAAGACTTAAAACTGTTGTCTTGACCTTTAAAATGACAACAATATTATCAGAATATCTAAAAGAAGGTTAAAGAGTATACTCTATAATGCTCGGGAACAGAAGCCAAATATATATATAAAGGCCTCTCTTTGGATTCAAGTTCTTGTACCCTTTTTGTAATAGCTGGAAGGTATTGTTGAGTTTAGAGAGCATGGTGGTAAAGATGAATTATAGAGTCTGGTAAAAAATGTAAATGGATAGGAAGTCTCCTATTTTTAACTCCTTTCTTGAGGTCTGTCCTTCAAACCTCAAGAATATGAAAAAAAAAATCAGAGTAAAAGAAACGTTCAGGAAAGAACAATTGAAACGAAAACCTCAAAGACAACCGGAAGTTAAGAAGATAATAATTTTTGAAGATAATGTTATTTAAAGTCTGCCAGTAGTACCACATCTCCAGTATACACCCTCGGATGAGGGCTCATCCTTGGTTAAGGAGATTATTCACCCCCTGCCTGAGTATTAAACGTCTGGCGGGTACTGGCACAGAGATGTACAAAACCAGTATATATAGATATTTAAACCATCACCTGTGTGCAGACGATCCAAAAGCCCGCTCAGTCAAATGGTGGTAGGGATAGTATAAAACAGAGCGATAGTAGACTCGCATTGCTCACATAAAAGAGGAGTGTTGATGAGGTGACTCTACCACTTGTCATTTTATCGAGTCATCGTTTCGTGGAGCATTGCCAACTAAGGCTAAAAAGACGCTGTTGCCAACGAAACATCCCAATCCAGCTTATTGCCAACTTGGTATTTCAAGGTATTGGGGAGATGTATTTGATAGGTAACGAGAACTTGTCTTTACTAAAACCTCCAGATCTGACATTCTTTGATTGTTTTTGCTTAAATACATGAAGCTATATTTTGCTATAAACATAAGTGTGTGTGTATGTTTGGAAGTATAAAATAATATTTGACGTATTCCAGTCAAAAGGTTAAACATAAAAAACAGAGCGGGAATGTTCTGATGAAGAGATGAAATCATAATGACTACCTCATTTAGCCCACAGCTCCGAGTTTCACCTTTTTGTTATCACCAGGGTGATTGAATAAGAAATAAGACACCCCCCGGAATATTTAAACAGAAAATCGTCGAAAGAAATGATTAATTATAGATTTTTTGGTCTCTTGTTTATCAACCTTTCTTTTGGGATACAAGCAGCTGCAAAAAATAATTAACTTGACATACTAACATCTAACATCATTTCAAAAATATTTTTTAGGTCTGATAAAACTGGAAAGACATGTAGGTTAGATCTTCCATGGTGTTAAACACATATAAACCTACATACAAAATTACAATATTTAAATAGGGGGATTTTTTTTCCTACAAGTGTTTTGGCATTGAGAAAATAATACTACCTAGTACGTATTTTTTCTTGTAGGATCTTACTTTAGGTACTTTATAAAGAAAAGGCTCTCGTCAAAATTTAAAGCGATTTTGATTCCGATTTATTGGCAATAAAATAATGAGCATCTAATCTTCCTGCCATTGGGAGTTTTCTTGCCATTCATTAGTTTCTGTAGTCAGTTTTATATCAATTAGCTTAAAAGCCGAATAGGAAAGACTATTGGTTGGTGAAATATTGGTTTAAAAGTTGGCTTTATGTAAATACAACTAAGTCTTTTAGTCTTTCCGTATTAGTTTCTTTAGCTACCTTAATGGGTGTTTCATATATTTTAATAGCTTCTTCTGTCTCCTTTAAAGCTTTCCACAATAGATGTCTTGCAATGTGAGCTAATGTTCTTTTACAATGTCCAGCTTTCCTAAACGAAAACACCCTAATTGCTTTCCAAACTTGGACGGCATTATCTTTTGGTAATAGAAATGGAGGGAACTTTCATTATGGTCAATTTCCTAGTCAAGTAAATGTGTGGTTTTAGTCATTTGAATATAGATGAATCAAAGATTACTTAAAAGAGGTTAGAAATTCCAACAAGATGCATGAAAATCCTTTCCGCCAAGCAAGTGCTTAGTTTAATTTTAGACAAAAATTTGTCTTAACTAACGGTTAATATTCAGGTAACGATAAAATTCCTAAAATTTCTTATTCAGTTTTGTGTTTGCTCATGGTGGTTGGTTCACCCAAGAGCAAAATTAATGGAATGTCTTAACAATAAGAGTATTTAGTTTGTTGTTGGATTTTAATATTTTTCCGTAAGAATTCACTCGATCGTGGTCTTTCTGGGACAGGCTCCAGCCTTCAGATTGATTCGTCTAAATTTTAACAAAAAATTACCGTAATGAAATTCCTACAGGCAAATGTAGCTTTCTGGTGATGTATTGAAAGGTATGCATGATGATGATGATGGCAACGTATGGGAAGGTGAAATAACAAAAGAACTTATTCAAAGACAGCCTTCAATTACCTTTAAGACAATCATGTTGGAGCATCCTGGGCCCTCAGAGGTCAAGTATTGTAATGAGCTGGAGTTCTCAACAGCACACACACACATATATACATATATATATATATATATATATGTGTGTGTGTGTGTGTGTGTGTGTGTTATTGCGAATTATATGTCAATTTTCTTTGGGAGGCTTCTGAAGTTGCTGACAGAGTCTGTTGGAGAAATATGTCCAACAGACTCCTGGTGAGAAAATATACTTGATGATGATGAAGGGTTGTAACACAAGGGGTGGATTTACGATATTTCACTGAAGTATGCTAATGGTATAGAGCTAAAATTACAAATCCATCGGATTCATTTCCACGACCTGATGCCATCACTACATTTTCGTTAGATATAATGAAACCTTAAATAGACCATTTCAGTTTTTTATNATATATAAATATATATATATATATATATATATATATATATGTGTGTGTGTGTGTGTGTGTGTGTCTGTGTGTGTCTGTGTGTGTTATTGCGAATTATATGTCAATTTTCTTTGGGAGGCTTCTGAAGTTGCTGACAGAGTCTGTTGGAGAAATATGTCCAACAGACTCCTGGTGAGAAAATATACTTGATGATGATGAAGGGTTGTAACACAAGGGGTGGATTTACGATATTTCACTGAAGTATGCTAATGGTATAGAGCTAAAATTACAAATCCATCGGATTCATTTCCACGACCTGATGCCATCACTACATTTTCGTTAGATATAATGAAACCTTAAATAGACCATTTCAGTTTTTTATTTTTGCTAAATGATTGATTAAGCAACGGTAAAAAACTGAAATGGTCGATTTAACGTCTAATTCTCTACTAATTGACTGTACTGGTTAAAGCATGTGTTTCGTCGCTGTTCTTCTTATTACACTCATTGTCACTCTTTTTCCGACAGTTACATCTATGTCTATGATTAAGTTTATTGTTGTTTTTTAACTTTTGCGTTGACTTAAGTTGACATTGAAATTTCTTAATTTCTTTGAACTTCAACTCTTGACCGTTATTGCTTTATTTTTAATTAAATGTGTACCGATAAATTCTCTTTCTTCAAGCATCAGGTGTTACGATATCATATTCCTACGAGATTTGTGCCACTTATTATCTCCTTTGTAGGGGGTATGTGTGTGTCCATGGGGGTGAGGGTGGGGTAACGGAGATTGAATCTTTAGAAGGATGTATCTTTATTGACCGTGTTTGTTTGTATGCCAGAAATGAATTTCTCTAGTTTTATTTTATTCCTAATCCCCTATGTATTTTTTGCTCTGGCGTAACTTAAAATTTGCACTCCTCCGCACCTTTCTTGATTTTTATTTTAAGGCTTTTATTTCTTTACTTTTATGCTTGCCCTCTTTTTCCGGAGCCTTCAACAAAAGCTGTTTTAGGGCCTATTTCATGACAAAAGAGCATCACAATGGCTCTTGTGTATTTAGTTGACTTATAACATATGTTTGTCGACAACACAACACAGAAAACATACGTATTTATCTAATGAATAGCTTCCTTTAACCCTTGTTAAAAATATCATAACGAAAAACTACGAGCGCCATCTTAAAGATAAAATGTAAAATACCTCGCTCACAGACACGTGTTAAGCTGTTTTCTATAAATAGGATCAAATTAACAAAATATGATGTTATTACAGGACTGACCAGCTTAATCTATTGTCAGGTGCTAATTGCTAGCTTATTAAGATACCAAGACTAAGCACCTGGTCTTTTATCGTATCCAACTATCTTGACGTTAAATGACTATATTTACATATAACAACAAGAATAAAAATACGTACGATATTCTATGGTGCTTTCTGAGTGCCTTCCAATATCTTGAATGTACAAACTCTTTAGAAATTATGACAAAAGCTATAACAAGCATACTTATTTTGTAGACGTCACTATCATATTGCATAGCATGGAAATGAGAGGTTTAAGGAGGTGAATGCAGTTTTGATTTGAATATAATTAGTATGAAAACTGAAAATATGCACCACTTAAAATAATGTGTATTGTTTTGTTGCGGTCATTTTCTTAATAAACGACTGACGCAGAAATAATTTCCGAAAATTATTCAGTTTTACTGACCTATTCACATCAACTCTCTACCATAAACTTAATTGCTGTTGTATGTTTTAAGAATCACTGTGTTGCTGGTTTTAAGTCCGGGCTGCCTTTCTGCCCTTCGTAGCATTTTCATCTCAGTTGTGAATTTTCTGACGTCCTTTTCTGCTGGTGTCCAATATTCTGTGGTGTATCAAGACATTGTTTTGCTACTGTTTCATACATTTTCAACTTTTTGTTGTGTACAGGATGTTCTAAAATATGAAAAACCATTTGTTTTCTGCCAGCTACGCTATCCTGCTTGTACTTTACAATTGACATCTTCTGACATTTTCATGTTTCTTCTGCAATTGCACCCCAATAAGTAACTATGAACGTTTTAGTGGGGCACAATCCATTATTGCTGTGTTGACTTATTCGGATTTAGTGAGACATTTAGTTTTATTTCCACTAACCTTCAGATCTTTGGCATCTAAACCACCCCTCCCTGATTTCACTTTATCACTACTTTTTCAGCTGAACTTTGTCTCACTTCTAACCCATCAGCATATCCTAAGTTGTGCTTTTCTATTAAAATGCATGCTTATCACACCCTATGGTAATGTAGATAAAAACGGACCAAGTGCTAAACTGTAATATAAACCAAGGAACAGATCAATTGGTTTAGTATTACCCCTCTGTGTTTATACATTTTTGGGACTGTTCTTAAACATTTTCTATATTTGTGTATTCCTCTGCCATTTTCTAACTTGGTTTAGTTTCTTTTCTGATCTCTATTTTTGTAAATCATTTTTGGGATTATATTAGGTGTATTCAACTGTCTTGTTTGTAGTTTTTTCCCTTTGCAGTAATATTTGTCTGTAAGCTTTATGTGTGTATCTTCCTTGTCCTAAACTTGCTAGACTTGTTTTTCAAGGTTTCCCTGATGTAATCATTATATAACATTTTCTTTGGATCTCTAAACCAATTCATCGTTTCATGGTTTGTTTATAAACATCTTTTTCTTTGGAAAGAGTTTATTCCAGGATGTTATAATAACGTACCTAACTTTATTTCACATCAAGTAGGAGAGGGTCACACACAAGGAAAACCCATCATTATTCTACTTGTGGTGCAAGAAACCATTCACCTTTCCCCTGCAGGTCCTGAAACCTGTAGAACGTGTCAGATGGAGTAACACCTAATTTCATGTTTGTCTTGGTTTTCTAAAGGTAGCCTAAAATGTATGGCAGTTTGTTGTTGGGCTCCTGTTACTCCACTTTCATATTTCTTCGTCAGCCAAGTCATTGTGAAATGGCAAGTTGATGCAGTTTCTCTGTTATCAAAATAATCAAGTCCTATACCTCACACCTAAACGTTTCACCTGTACAGGTGTAATTAATCAGTTTTTCGATTTTAGTGTCTCCTAATATATTTTCGGGATTGCGTGTTCTTTGGTGATGAAAGTTTTTTTGTCTGTTTCTTGCACAAAGTTAGGTAAAAGTCTCTCCATTTTCATTGATCTGTCACTTTTTAAGTTATTTTCCTATCCCAGCATTTAGTTTCTGTTGCAAAGTTTTTGTTCAGGCAGTCAAATTCATATTTAATTCCTCATCGTTATGTTTTTTAGTACTCCTGAAGGTTGCTGAGAAACACTCCCCGATCTTCTGTTTGATCTTGTCACCTCCATATACTGTGTGATATTTACCATAATATTGTTTTCCTTACTATAAAGTAAAATGACATGAGATTACAAGAGAAGATATACAAACTCCGACTCATAAACATTGCCTTTGATGTCATAAGATGACGCAATTCTCAATATCGTCACTAAAAGCAACGTTGTCTAATAATTTTATTTATAACGAGTACTAGACATTGTTGATTTTAAATCCTAAGTAATACAGCTTAAATAAAAGCGATAAAAGCGTGAAGTCATATATATATATTAGTTAAAAGTGAATTGATATAAAATTCACCCACAATCCACGTGTGTATATATAAATAACAAAAACTCTAGGCTTAATTTGATAGATTGGTTGCCTCTTTGCCTCAGCTTGAGTGTTATATTTTGAAAACGTAATGCCAAAAGAGTATCTCCAATGACTTTCTTCAAATATGAGTACTACTAATAATATTTTGATTATTTTGATTATTTTGATTTTTCTTGTTTTGATAATATTTTGATTTTTGATTCATGCATAATTTAGAGTTGTATTACTGCATTGTAATAGATTGCATCTAATTCTAATTTTGATTAAATATTTGAACGACTACTTCCCACCTATGGCTGTAGTCTTCGTGTTGTTCTTCTATAAATATAAATTCATAATTTTCATATTTTGCGAAAACCCACCACCCGAGGTGCAGGAAACGGCAGTGAAAGGTGAGCAAGGCATTAGTTAACACAAAATGTTTCCTTTTTCTTAAGCATTACACAAACCACTGTTATATTTTACTGATATGAAATTTTTGGTACTCTTGAAGCAGTTTTTCATTTTCATTGCGACTTATTCAAAATTCATTCCTGTACCAATAGGGTTACCAATACAGAAGCACAAATAAATAAATAAATAACTTTATATATATATATATATATATATATATATATATATATATATATATATATATATATATATATATATATATATATATATAGTACATTCGATTCGGTTAACCGTATTAGAGTGCTCGATACATAAATGCAGAGCGTAATAAAAGAGATATAATAAGTTGGAAAGAATAAAAAAACTGCACTA
>RDPX01000277.1:421266-441266 GCA_003991215.1 Morbakka virulenta
AGAGTTAAATATAAAGTAATCAAACAACAAAACTACATTGTTATTTTAGTACTCTGTGTTTAGGGTTTTGAACTCAACAGCCAAATACAATTGAAGAACATTGAAAAACATTACAAAAATCTCTCAAACTGGCAAAATTTTCAGAAGCATATTACAACGTGGAATAGTAAAAAGCAGATAGGTAGTTGAAGGCATTAATAGTTTAGATTTATAGTTTGGAAGTGAAAGTTGGTTCATGTGTCGACACTTCGCTGTTTATTTGCTGTGTTTGTTTAAGAGTTCATTGTTCTTTGGACAGAAGAGATATGCAACTTTTCTTGTAAACAAAGGGGTCCATTACGTGAACTGTTTCTATAGCTTTTAACTTGTTTATTAATCGACCATTTAAGTGTCGGGATGACATTGTTTTTCTCCTTGAGATCCTAGACGTCTGACAACTATGAATTGCTGTATTTGTACTTTTTATTATTTATGGACTGTTCATACCGGCTTAATCTTAATTTTTAATTCTTTGTCGGTTAGATCAATATAAACCTTTTTCAGGACGTTAGGTGATCTTCTTTCCAAATCAAGGGGCATTTGGTTTTCTTTCTACAATTGCATGTAGGAGGGTCTGATGTTTGAGGTGATGACATATTTCTGATTGGGTTTTGATAATGGAGCTGATATGCTTGGAACAGCTGGGACTGGCTAATGCTTTTGGAGTTTTTTCAATTGTTTTCAGCGTATGAGTGTAAAAACATAAACTCAGAGTCCTAAAATAACAGTCTGGTTTCTTTCTGTTTTATCACTCGTCACACACACACAAATTTATAGATATATCAGTTATCAGGACTTGCAATATCTAGTACTATACTACAATTTGGAAGTCCCTTAAAGGACTTCTTTTATGAAATTTATGACCTCTATAACTGGCTTGCTGGAGGAAGCTGATATTGGTTGAAACTGATCTACATTGGTCTGAAAGTTGCTTCTGTACATTGCATTCTTGTGTTTTCAATATCAGAAATTCAAACACCTGTTTGATGTTATCAAAATTTATCTTCCCTGGAGGCTATCAGCATTGCATGCCACATTACAATCTGTGTTCCAAGAGAGATGTATATATATATATATATATATATATATATATATATTTATATGTGGTACATTCGATTCGGTTAACCGTATTAGAGTGCTCGATACATAAATGCAGAGCGTAATAAAAGAGATATAGTAAGTTGGAAAGAATCAAAAGACTACACTATCCATTTCGACAAGCCTGGCTTGTCGAAATGGATAGTGTAGTCTTTTGATTCTTTCCAACTTATTATATCTCCTTTATATATATATATATCTTGGAACTCAGATTTAGGTATTGCCTGTTTTTTTTTCTGCCTGATATGATAAATGGTTTTTCTCCTTAACTCTTATGGGCGACCCATTAATTTTAGGACAGCATTCTTTATTAATCTTTTTGCCAGGTAATCTTCAAATAAACAATTAAAAAGCCAAACTCTACAAGGCTCTAGTTGGCAATCTAATGGTAGAGACTTCCATTGATACAGGGCAAAAGACAGAGCTCTATGAGATGTTGACCAGTAGGAGGTGACAAAACCTAGTGAAATTAAGAGTAGCTGTCTCTTGTCCTTACATGTTTAGTTTTAGATAAATCCTAAAAGTACTTTCCTTTGGCTCGAGTAGAGTTTTTGAGGCATCATTAAGACCACAGTTGAAATAATTTGGGATTCTAAACAGACCTGTCATTTAATTGATTATTGCTTTTACGTTTTCCATTTAGAATAGTTTCAATTAATATTCACAGAAGTTTATAAGGGCTTCGCAAATCCCTCTAAATTGTGAGGACATTATCCTTTGTACAGGCACCCGACCTTTTGCGAAATATGAGCCAAGCGATAATTTCGGGCCAGAGTAGGAAAGCGCTTGCCCAGAATGACAAATTATCTGGCCAATCATTTAATCTTTCAGATAATTGGTATTCGTCAGTCAACCTTTTGTTACTTCCTTATTGGTTTACAACAGTACGTTGCGTCATTATTTAGGACAATTGTCAATGTGACCTTCCAAATTTAATACAAAAGGGACAATAATGGAGCTCTGATTAAAATACCCATTCTACTGATATTGCCAATTGATTGGATGATATTTCTTTGGTTTGCTTTGAGTATATAGTAAGACCAGATTTTCCTCAGGCTGCACTACCAACCAGCTACACCAATATTCTGTAGATGAAACATTATTGCATCAGTAATTTAAGGTTATCATACATCTGTTTCAGTGCATAAACAAGACGTTAATAAAATCTGCCATACTCTGCAGGAAATTATCGATACCATAATGTTATGTGAAACTCAACCTACGATGGCATATCGAAAGTGCCAGTTTATTAAAAACCGGTGCCTTTCCTGGGCTCGTTAGATTAGTCTAACGATTAGATAACCAACTGACTGATCATTTACAGCACAATTTTAAATTTTAAAAAGTAAGGCATATAATCGAGAATAAACTTCTGGATTGTATGTTTGATATTTACAAAGAACAGATGCAAAAAATGTTCAGAAAGCCATGCATGTCTCAGTACAAGCCGGTAACACCACTGGTGAATCTTCGTCAACAATCTTTGTGTTGATGTTAGTTTTAAATATACAAAATAGAACTTTCTGAAAGTTTTCATGGGTTTCTTTAACCAACGCAGAATACTGTAAAAGGACTATTTAATACGATGCTTTAAAACCGTATAACATTCGAGAAAAATTGAGTGTCTGCAGATGCTGTCATTATATTTAATTTATGAGATCAATGAAAATTAAATGATGCTAACACCTGAACAACAGAGACAAACCAGACATTCTATCAACACGTGAAAGCTACACAAATTTTCTTGTCCTGCTCTCCTTCAACTCAATGCTGAAGGGCTTACACGACAAAAAGTCATTCAAAATACTACCATGAAAATTTAAATAATAATTATTATTTTTTAAGAAACTCATGCCATCTGTAATAAAAAAATATACGGCTACTTTCTCATTAGGTAGATTAACCACCCAAATCACGGTCTTGCAGATATCGAACGTAATAACCTGTCCACTACTTTAATTGGCCAAAGCAGAGGTGAAAGTGCGAATCAATGGTTATCCATTTTGATCGACGGAGGACTTACAATTAACTTTTATAAACCCTCAAATTCTCCCTTTAAACCTCCACCTCATTGGACATTCTGCAGTAAACTCAGGTGATTTCAACTGCCACCATACAATCTGGGGCTACTCCATAAACGACTGTGATGGGAAAGCTCTTCAAGATTGGTCAACTACGATCGATCTTAAACTCCTTTGTGATCATAGCAAACAAAATACGTTCCTTTCTGCTGCATGCAGCACTAACATGAACCCAGATTTAACTTTTGTCACGCATGACACCAGCAGTTCCTTGCCTAACCCTGTACACAACACCTTGGGGAATTTTGAGAGTCTCAACACCGACCCAAAATCATCTATCACCCTGTTTTGATATAACATACCCACAATATTACCACTACCTTGCATGAACTCCAACAAAGCTGACTGGGAGGGATTTCAAGCTGCAACTAGAAACAGGTATGACGATCGTCCATCTTCGGAGTGTACTATTAACTCGCCCTTTGAGGTTTTTCAAAAGAATCTCTTGAAAGCTTCAAAAGATACAATCCCAAGAGTTTATCGGAAAAATTACATTTCTAAATGGGACGCCAGGTGTGCTAATCATGCTTCCCAACTGCTTCTCAACACGAGAAATCACAGTCTATGGTGGAAATGTTATTGCTATGAAATCGTCTTATTGACCATATAAATGGTAAACGAAAAAAACCCAATGGATTTCTGCTATTGAAAGTGTCGATATGACTCGGTTTGGTAGGAGAGCATGGTCAGTAATCAACAAACTCACTGGTCGCAAGAATGTCTCCCTGAATCCAAATTCAATTAGCCCCAACGCAGTTCCATCATGTCTGCTAAGCAACGGGAAGTTCCTGAATCCCAATCGCCAATTTACGATAAAAGTCAATCGACAACTGAAAGAAGGATGGAATGCACTATCTGCTGACCAATAAGCACTTGATGACGTTGTTGTCAACAAAGTAATGACTGCAATGAAATCAAGTAAAACTGGCACAGCATCAGGTGCAGGTAACCAACACGCTGAGTTCTTTCTTTATATTCATGACAGCTGCATTCAGTGGCTACGATTGCTTTTCAACTCCTGTCTGCGCAAGTAAAAAGGTACCCAAAATATTTAAACTCACCAACGTCATTGCTATGATTAAATCGAAGAAATCAGAAAATGTTGCAAACAGCTACAGACCAGTCAGCCTACTCTGTGTTCCTTATAAGCTTCACGAACGCTTAGTGTAAAATCGTATTCAACCTATTGCACAATCGGTCCTTCCCTAGGAGTAAGCCGGCTTTTGCCCAGGTCTATTAGCCCAGGATCAACTATTCCTGCTGACGGAGGATGTCGAATGCTTGTATGACAAGAAGCTGAAAGCAGGCGTCGTGCTTGTCGACCTTTCTGCTGCGTATAACACTGCATGACACCGAGTGCTTACAGCTTTTAAAGAATTTGCTAAGCAAGGAAATGGTACGTGTTATTGTGTCTATGATATCGCAACCACGTTTTCATGTACACATCGGGCGAAAGAAGTCACATTCTAGAACTCTGGTTAACGGCGTATCACAGGGTTTTTTCATTGCATTCTTCTTTTTATCCTGTGCACAGATGACATACCGCCTACTACCAGTAATAAATACATATATGCTGACGAAATAACCCTAAAGACCCGTCATAAGGACTTTGCTATAATTGAAAGAGTGTTGTCGTAAGACCTTGGCGTGTTTAGAATTTATTTTACAGAGTGAAGGCTCAAGCTTAACACCACAAAAACTGATGAGTGTATTCAACCTTCCAAATCTCAAAGCTAATTATTAACTTAATGTTAGAACCTTCGGGGAAAGGCTACATTTTGAAAGCACACGAAAGTATTTAGGTGTTACCCTTGATAGTACCATGTCACACAAAAAACACCTGGCAGACGTTTTCTCCAAAGTAACCAAGCAAAGCAATTTACTCAACAGACTCCCTGGTAACCGATGGGGTGCAGATTTCACAACCTTGAGATCATCTGCATTTGCCCTGTACTACTCTCCCGCCAAATACTGTTCTCCAGTTTGGGACCAAAGCCACCATTGCGATAACGTTGATGTAACCACGAGAGCTGTGAGTGGCTGCAAAATAAACTGCGCAAACTGATATTCTTCCAGTTCTCTGTGGAATCAAACCTGCGGATATCAGGAGGAATAAAAACGTTTTTAGTCTGTATAACAGTGTTATTTTGGAGGAGGGTCACATTCTCCATAAATTGATCATGCATCCACTATTCAATAACAGACTTAGGGTTAGAGTCTCGTTATCAAAACGAATGCACTCATCAGCATCTAGTCTAACTGATACAACTCTTAAATCGTGGGGTACCACAAGTTGGAGGAAGAATTTTTTTGTATTTTCCTGAACCTTTAGCGATACCCCGTACTCATAATCTTTTGCCAGGTTTATGCATCGAATCGGTCTAAGTGACAATCCGAATTGTATATGTGGGGAAATTCAGACTCATCAACATGTTTTGACTTGACAAAGCATTGATATCCGCGGTGACATCAGAAGTGTCGAGGAAGACTTTCGAATGTCACTTGGGGATATTGTTATNTTCTAGAACTCTGGTTAACGGCGTATCACAGGGTTTTTTCATTGCATTCTTCTTTTTATCCTGTGCACAGATGACATACCGCCTACTACCAGTAATAAATACATATATGCTGACGAAATAACCCTAAAGACCCGTCATAAGGACTTTGTTACAATTGAAAGAGTGTTGTCGTAAGACCTTGGCGTGTTTAGAATTTATTTTACAGAGTGAAGGCTCAAGCTTAACACCACAAAAACTGATGAGTGTATTCAACCTTCCAAATCTCAAAGCTAATTATTAACTTAATGTTAGAACCTTCGGGGAAAGGCTACATTTTGAAAGCACACGAAAGTATTTAGGTGTTACCCTTGATAGTACCATGTCACACAAAAAACACCTGGCAGACGTTTTCTCCAAAGTAACCAAGCAAAGCAATTTACTCAACAGACTCCCTGGTAACCGATGGGGTGCAGATTTCACAACCTTGAGATCATCTGCATTTGCCCTGTACTACTCTCCCGCCAAATACTGTTCTCCAGTTTGGGACCAAAGCCACCATTGCGATAACGTTGATGTAACCACGAGAGCTGTGAGTGGCTGCAAAATAAACTGCACAAACTGATATTCTTCCAGTTCTCTGTGGAATCAACGGATATCAGGAGGAATAAAAACCAGTTTGGGACCAAAGCCACCATTGCGATAACGTTGATGTAACCACGAGAGCTGTGAGTGGCTGCAAAATAAACTGCACAAACTGATATTCTTCCAGTTCTCTGTGGAATCAACGGATATCAGGAGGAATAAAAACGTTTTTAGTCTGTATAACAGTGTTATTTTGGAGGAGGGTCACATTCTCCATAAATTGATCATGCATCCACTATTCAATAACAGACTTAGGGTTAGAGTCCCGTTATCAAAACGAATGCACTCATCAGCATCTAGTCTAACTGATACAACTCTTAAATCGTGGGGTACCACAAGTTGGAGGAAGAATTTTTTTGTATTTTCCTGAACCTTTAGCGATACCCCGTACTCATAATCTTTTGCCAGGTTTATGCATCGAATCGGTCTAAGTGACAATCCGAATTGTATATGTGGGGAAATTCAGACTCATCAACATGTTTTGACTTGACAAAGCATTGATATCCGCGGTGACATCAGAAGTGTCGAGGAAGACTTTCGAATGTCACTTGGGGATATTGTTATAGATATCTAGTTTATTTGTTGATCATATGCATATACATACAAGGAACTCACAAGTAATTGCAACCTACAGCTTCCAGACATTCACGATCCTGTTACAAATGTGGAAAAAGAGATGTGGTATTGTCACCTCATAAAGAAAGCGGAACAAATTAAATGTGGGTCAGACTTTAAGTTTAAACAAACAACAGATCCGAAGATTTAAAGCAGCTCAGTGGAATTTGGAGAAACTGGGATAGTGACTGAGTAATGTCACTCGTAGATGATGAAGTGGCCCGTCATTGCAGTTGATAATTTCTTACGTATATTATTATACTGTATATACTAACATATATAATGTTATATATTATTATTATTTCATACATAACTATTATAATTTTGTTTATAAAAATTATAATTATTTCTTATTCATAGCTTCAGGTGCCAGTTTACATATTATGCATGATAGATCATTGTTTAGCAAGAACTTTACTTTAACTAAACAAGCTGCTATCAAATTATGTTTCGGTAATGATAAACAATCAGTAGAATAAAGACAAGTATTTTAAATACTTTTATCGAAGGTGATGGTTCTGCATATTAATTACGAAATGTTTATTATGTACCAGACCTTACTAACACTTTGTTTAATTAAAATAGTATTTGATACTGGTGATTATACCAATTGTAGCTAAGGAGTACGATCGCTGTATATGATGTTGTAGGCGTACTCGTAATGTTTTCTTTTTTTGTGGTTCCGTTAAGAGTATGCAAAGTGATGTGATAACAAGTTGGAGTAAAATTAAAAAAAAAAGTCTGAAACAAGAAAGCAAATGGCGGGGTACAAAAATCTGACTCTTTATCCCATTTCAAAGGATGCATAAATGACAAAACAGTAAGATCCTATTTCCTACACGTAAAATATTCTATCTGAAAGTGAAAGGTCAGAGGTTATATACACTAATATATGTAGTCCACGTTTAGATGTTTCAGTAGAAGATGCTAAATATTATATCATATTTATTGATGACACCAGGAAAATGTGTCCGATTTTTTTCCACACAAATGTAAAAGTAGTTTATTAAAGACCAAAAAAAATATTGAGAAAACGGTGACAAATAAGGTTGAAAAATTTGCAAAGGATAATATAAATTATTGCGTTGGAGATCTTTCTGACCACACGGTGCAAAACTGCTTGAAACAGAAAGGTATTTCCAATGAAAGAGTCAGGCCATTTTTTTTCACGACAAAATGGTGTGGCAGAGAAAGTGAACAGAACATTNTACACGTAAAATATTCTATCTGAAAGTGAAAGGTCAGAGGTTATATACACTAATATATGTAGTCCACGTTTAGATGTTTCAGTAGAAGATGCTAAATATTATATCATATTTATTGATGACACCAGGAAAATGTGTCCGATTTTTTTCCACACAAATGTAAAAGTAGTTTATTAAAGACCAAAAAAAATATTGAGAAAACGGTGACAAATAAGGTTGAAAAATTTGCAAAGGATAATATAAATTATTGCGTTGGAGATCTTTCTGACCACACGGTGCAAAACTGCTTGAAACAGAAAGGTATTTCCAATGAATTCTAAATGACAGTGGGCATAATGGAAAATGGAAGTGTAAGGCCTTGTGGTCTAAGCCGGAGAACTCTGATAAAAATCGGTTAACAGCAAATACGAGTCTATTCTACGAACGAAAACGGAAAGCTATCTGTTAGTTCCTTCCAATACCGTAACCTCCTCCAACCGCCAGTTTTCCCGTACAGATGTAACAAAATTCTACTACAAAATTTGGCATCTTTACCCTACGTTTATATAAATGTTAAAGATAAAAAGGCAAATAAACGTTGCTCCCCTCCTAGTGATCATAAGAGAAGGTCAGATGGCCTGAGATTAGTCGGCAATCATAATATGACATTATAATTTTTTGTCAATTGTCTGAGGCTAAAATTATAGAATCATGATTGTCATTTGACACAAACGCTATGATACACATGACATGTTTAATTCCATAGTTTAGGAGAAACCTTATGTCCCTTTAAGTAGTTATCGTTCTTTTTCATTGAAATGTAACAAGTACATCTATTTGGGGGTTCATGTGATCAGGTCACACAAGCCAAGACAGAAAGTGGTGTGCTGAAGTACTACGTTTTGTAACGTATGTGAAAAAGTGTCAGACTGCAAAAGTCAAAGCAGTCACAGCATATAAACGATGGTACGGAAAGAGCCCATCCGTTGAACATATGGCAGCATGGGGTTGTGCATTAAAGACAGAGTAACAGAAGGAGAAGATGACATTAAAGAGATAAAAATAGGACTGG
Source organism: Morbakka virulenta (assembly GCA_003991215.1). NCBI lineage: Eukaryota > Metazoa > Cnidaria > Cubozoa > Carybdeida > Carukiidae > Morbakka > Morbakka virulenta. Next base: position 430,496 of record RDPX01000277.1, read on the forward strand.
TTGGGTACAATTTCTACAACGAAGAAGTTTACCGTCTTTAGAATGAGAAAAAAAGTTTCACATTGGTAGAGATGTCAATGTCTTTGAAAATGAGCTTATCATTGAAGAAAATGTAAAAATGATGAATAGAGATTAGTGCAATTCTCAATCAGAAATACAAGTTTGCAAATTGTGGTAAAGAGATAATGAAAGGTAACCTCAGCAATGAAACACGGAGCTGAATTGAATTTTGAAGGAGGTTGGGTTTCCTCAAAGCAGCAAAGATAGTTGCTTGTACACCTGTGAAAAGCCAGTACTGTATCTCGCTAAATTTGTTATTAAAATAGATTTAGCTACGAAAACAGAGGAACAATTGAACGAACTTATATGTATGCTTAAGCAGGAATTTCAAATAAGTGAGATAAAAAAAATCCACTATATTTTGAACATCCAAATAACAACTGGGAAGTCCGATGGAGTATACCTGTAATAGGAAACTTACATGGAACACATCTTGAAACTATTTGGGAACGAGTGTGTCGACCAAATAAAGCACCGGCGGATACATTAGTCACTCTAAGAAAATGTTAAGGTGAAGAAAATAGACCGAAATGGATTAATAGCAAACTGTATCGGTCCATTGGTTGGACGTTTGCTGTACTGTACTTTGGGAAAAAGACCAGATATACAACATGGTGTAATCGCAGTTGCGGGATACTGCTCTCAACAGAATTAGCATCATTTTACAGCAGTCAAAAGACTTTGGCATTACGTGAAGGAAACAATGAAATTAGATCTAACATCTAGATCGAACTGTAACCCTTTTGTTGGTCAAAGTGATTTTAACTTCAGTCTAGGTTAAGATGATTGAAAATCAACTTCTGAACATTTATTTGTGCTCTGTAAAGCATATAATTCCCTCGTTTTCCAGTAAACAGGAAATGCTGAGATTATGAACAACAAATTCGTAATTCCTTGCATTAAAACCAATTATAATAGAAGTGTTGTTTCTGCAACAACTCTGTAAAGACCTGGAAATTGCATTTAAATCAATAACAATCTCAGAAGACAATCATGCAATAGTTAACCTATCAATGCCTTATCATATACTGAGCACCATCTGTCAGAAAGAAAAGTTTATTACTAAATCAAATGTCATCAGGATAAAGACATTGGCGATCTTGTACCACAGCCTAGGAAACAGTCTCACTGTTGCGTGTGGCATTCAAAAATGTCGTATAAAATAAACACGTTGGCTGTAGAGGTAAATTTCATATCAAGAAGGTCTCAGTCAAGGTAGGTGATGGCAAAACAGTAAGACTTGATCAATTGGTACACTGCGTTGATTTGCTTGCTTTGTAGCGTTGATGCTTAAATGACAATTGATGGTTTCGTATCCCACCTGTTTTTAGTAGAAACACGAGTCGTACACAATGAACAAAGTAATTGGTCTTTCTCCACTGAAGATATGAAAGTTACTTATGACATTTTAAAATAATGTACGATGACATTTTCATAGACACAGTTCCACATACACGATGAGTTGAAAAGGAGAACTTTATCTTAGTACTAATTAAACAGTTCCAACGAGAAGACCGTTTAAAAGAATTTGGTGCAAATTTATGGTCCTGACCACTGAACTCATCCTTTGATATGCTATTGGCAGCTCTAATTGAAGTTCATGTATAGATGAAACAAAAACTGTCGATTTCTTGTCAATGAAATGTTTGTTGAGTGTCAAATGACTTTTATGCTTTTTTTTTATTTTCGTATATTTTTTAGATTTGGACATAATACAAATTATGCTCATTGTGTGAAGGAATACATAATTATTATTCTTGTTTTGTAAAAAGTAAACCAATCATGCAAGGCCATAAAAAATTATCCCAAAACCATAAATCCATAAAACCAGCCTCCGGAATTATAATCCTGGAAATTAACAAGGTTCATATTTCACCTTTTCCTTCTCGTACTACTTGCAGCTGTACCTCATCCGCAGACATGCTAACGTCTCCCACATTGATATCATATATGCGGTTTTTCATAATGGCAATTCAGTTGTAAGTGTTGACTTTTCTGTCATTTGGGTGTGATAGCCTCTAATTACATTTATCTCATATAGCAAGTGCAGACTTCTATTTTAGTTCTCTAACCGTTGATACATCTTCTATCACACTACACAGCTGCTCAACATTTTCTTACACACAGTATCACAGATAATAATGACTATACTATGAATTTTATCTTATACGATTAAGGCATATATGGGCGTCTATATGGTGTATTGCCAAGGTGTGTTATCTTCCTTGTGTAAATATTATGGTCGGGGGATAAATTTCGTGTCTATTAAAAATCGTTAAACTTGTAAATCAAATGCAGATAATTTAATGAACAGAAATACTAGCTATCTATCAATTTTATACTCTTTAACGTTTTATCTAAAAGCTGAGTATTAGTATACTTTTCAAAAACAAAGTGAGGAGAGAAACCAGTACAGTTCTACCGCATGTTCTTTAACCAGTCAAGTCTCTGGATAACAGGATGTACCACCAAACACAACACCAAGAAACAAAAGTCAAAATACTATAGCCTGAGTTCTATTTTGGAACAACTTTCTTACCATTTTTCATAATTACATTTACAGTTATTAAAGGTAAAATGAAAGATAAAATTTCTTTTTTATTCTCTTAATGTAAATTTTGCTCTATAGACAACAGAGTACTTTCCTTATCGCTAGAGTTGAAACAAAATCATAATAGAAAAAAACCCAATTTCATTAAATAAATTTTACGTTAACCTGAAAAATACTGTAGGCTAAGGAAAAGATAAGAATAAACCAACAGAGTGTTAAAGACAAATATGTATTTATATATGTAGAAAACCAAAAAATAAGGCTATTATGTTAATCTAAATTATGAACTTATGTAGGATATCTCGTTAAAACCACGAATTAAGGAAAGATAATTTCGACATTCCAAATTCTTCTGTCTTAAGAAGGGAAGTTACCATTGTCCTCGAAATAGTATGTGATATCAATATTTTGATATTGGTTTAACAGTCCTTCTGTGTGGTGAACCAAAAAATTAATGAAGAAATGGACAAAATAAAAAGGAACTATTTGAGTGTTTTCAGCCTCATATTGTACAATCACCTTTTTCCTCCCTTTGTGTTATATCATCATTACACATAATAAAATCTCAAAAGACAAATTTGCCTAAAATGCCAGAGAAATAGGTAACGTTTACAAGCTGTATTAGTACGGTACGGGCAACAAGAGAAATAGGGTTGTTATGAACCTCGAAAGAACCTTAGTTGGAAATGTAATCGAAGTCAACTGAGTTAATGACAGAGTCATATAGATGAGACTGGATAAAGTGGTTTGTAGAACAACAAGATTAGTGCAAAAGGACCACAAGTAAGATGTGATAATACCGGAAAAGAAGAGTTCTGGAAAGACCTGGGTTCCCCCATGGCAAAAGTATCGTTGAAGGAAAAGTTGTTCATCGGTGCAGACCTGGTGTAGATATGTTGGTAAAAGCAATACTGGAAACGAACATGATATGGGGAGGTATGAGTGGGGCACAAGGAGGGAAGGAGGAGTAAAAGTAGATGTGCTTGCAATAAGCCGCAAATTTACTATTACCAACACCTACGTCATGAAAAATAATGAGCAAAGAATCACTTATCACAGAGGAAGCAACAAGACTCGGATCGACTACGACTTACATGGGAGGCGACACCTTAAGGACGTCATTGACTGCAAAGCGATAGCGGGAAAGTGTGCTTCCTGTCAGCAACGTTTCTTTGTAGGGTAAAGTTTAGTGTCAGAGCAAAGAGAAAAAAGAGAGTGAAACGAGAAGATCAGATGGTGGAAGCTAAAGGAACAAGATTGCAGACATAGTTTTGTATTGGACGTGAAAAAGAAACTTGTTAAAGTGTTCCGTTTGACTAGGATATTACTTCTGGGTCAATCGGTTTCAAAGAAAATACTTGGTAAAACACCGGGTAGGGGGAAGCCGAACAAGGATACTTTGTGGTCGACTTACGAGGTACAAGAATGCCTTCGGAAGAAGAAGGAGACATGCAAGAAATGGAGTAAATTTCAAACTATCAGTTAACAAAGAGGAACATTGCAATCCAAGCAAGGAAGCAAAAAGGAGGGGGGAGAGGGGGAGTCAAGTCCTAGGCCTTTTTAGGACCTGTACAGTAACCAAGAGACAACTTAAGGACAAAAGTGTGTATCTCATGACAAAACAGTTTAATGGAGCTTTCAAGTACGTATAACAAGTAAAACGTTTAAAGAACGAAGAGGGTCGTATTCTGAATTTTGAAGAAAACATCCTGAAAAGATGGAAGGAGTGTTACTAGAAGCTATTGACTAAGGAAAAGGGAAAGTAATGAAGTAGTACAAGAGATACGCAAAGAACCTGTGGAGGAGATAACTGAGAAAGAGATAAAATAGGATGAAAAATGGAAAAGGAGTCAGCCGGCATGGTATCCCATCGGAGGTATGAAAATGCCTAGGACGTATTGCCCCTCCATTCTTGACGTCAATGTTTAACAATATCTTAGTAAACGAGCACATGCAAGAAAACTGGCGGAAGACCATCCTCATACCAATTTTTAAGAACAAACGAATTGCTCCAAAAACAGGTTTCAAACTTTTGAGTCACTCAATGAAGCTATGCAGAGAGTGCTTGATTGTAGGATCAGGAGCAAGGCAGAAAACATCAATGGCCAGTTTGGCTTCATCCCGAATATGAGTACGACAGATCATATCTTTGCTTTCCGCATTTTAGCAGAAAAACATCGGAAAGAGCAGAAAGAGCTTCATTGGTTATTTATTGACTTGAAATTGCCTATGATCTGATACCGCGAGAGAAAGTTTGGTCCTCCATGAGAAAAAGAGGTGTAAAGGAAAAGTACGTGAAATGCGTACATTACATGTGTGATGGACGTGAGATTGTGTTGAAGTGCACAGCTTTTAAGATTGAGCTATTTAGAAGTGAAGTTGGATTACATCGAGGTTCAGCTGTGATACCTTTTCTGTTCGCAGTGGTCTTGGACGTGCTCAACGATCCCACGAAAGGGTCAGACTTTGACGACATGATGTTTGCAGATTATATTGTACTGATCAACGGTAAGAAAGAAGAAGCGGAAGAAGAAATGGAGAATTGAAGGGAATTCGTAGATTTTGTGAACAGCAAAAGTAATCCTGTTATACACAACGTTATAGATATATTTGTTTATTGAAAACAAGAATATTCTGGCGTTTGAACTGCTTTCTGTAATCAATCTTTATATACTTTTCATGTTGGTTTTTGAGCTTGCATCTTAGTTTATTTACCTCCTGTTACAAATAACTAGAAGAGGTGTTAATTTGATAAATAACAAAAATATATTCTTTTCCTAGAAAATTATGCCACCTATGGCTTAAATAACAACACGATAGAGGGGAATGCTGGTATAAAGACCCTTCAGTAAGAGGCTCGCGTCAGCCATATTTAACTGGCTGGTCGATTTTTGCAAGGAGAACATCTTGATCATTAGTGGTACTGTTTTCAAGCACATTGATATACAGAAATGGACCTGGAATTCACCAGATGGTCATACCAAGAACCAGATTGACCACATTCTCATCAGCAGGAGATAGAGGTGTAGTCTGCAAGATGTGAGAGCCATGAGAGGTGGTGAAGTAAATAGTGACCATTCGCTGCTCGTAGCGAGAGTAAAGGTAAAATTTAGGAAAGCTAAGACCACTAGAAGCGATCTCGTCTCGATGTGGATAGGCTGAAAAATCCAGAGGTAAAGAGAAGTGTTTATTTGGACCCAAAAAAACAGATTCAGGCTGAATTATTACTAGGACGAACTAATAATTGACTCATTTAACCAGCTGATGATGGTAGCCGAAGAAAAGGTATTAGTAGTGAGGGGTAGAAATCGAGACGAGTGGACATCCTGGAAGACTTAGCAAAAGGTCGATGAAAGGAAAGACACCAAGAAAAAGTCAGTTGCGAAAGTCCGAAGGAGTAAAATAATGACCACGGGTCACATGTGCTGCCCTAGGTCAAAGAAAAGGCAAAGGCAAATAAACCGGCCTCTATTGACCACTTAGCAACTGAGGTAAAATCCTAGCATCAAAACAGCCTCTAAGTACTCTTTATAGGATTAGTAAGGTACTGACAGGTGGATTCAGATCTTTGGATACTTCAACAAGGAAAGAGGAGGGTAGGGTCATCACAAGAAATAGAGAAAGGTAAAATGCGTAATATAACATTCCAAATGGGTCCTAAACCGCGATTATCCAGACTCACCATTCAGTCAGCAAAGAACACATTTGCTGTCGAAACAGTGCTCCTATCGTATCATATTGTAGCACTCATCGAGATGCTCAAGAATTACAGAGCACAAAGAATTGACAAAATTCAGACAAAATGGCTAAAGGGACAGGAAAAAATTACCACTACAATTAATTATCACTACAATTCCGACAAGAGTTTTAAGAAATATTAGGGAAAATAGCCCTTAATAATTGGAAGGGAAGACTTGGAGTGAAGCTGCCAAAAATGGTGCCTTCAAAGAAAATAACAACTGGAAGACGATAATGCTTCTGTCAGTGAACGACAAGATCCTCAGCAGAATTGTCCTTAACAGAATCCCCAAATTAGTAGTCCAGAAACTGATACCAAACCAGGCAGGCTCAAGAAAACGGAGATGATGTGCCGATCGTATCTTCACACTTCGTCAGACCATCAAAAAGGGTCAAGGATGGAATACAACAGTCAATGCTAACTTCACAAAGTTTTCATAAGATCTTTACAGTGTGGAAAGGCTCACCTGTGGAAAATATGTTCACACTTTTGGATCCCAGACAAAATTGTTCCCTCATCAGGATGCTGTAATCAGACTTTTGTGACAGAGGCATATGTGGAACGGATTTAGAAAAACAGGGTCATAGTAATTATCTGTTATTTCTCAGCCGTTATACATATACTCTCATTAAAAATTGTTCTCTCTAGACACCCTGCATTCCATGCTTTTATAACCTGCCTTTATCAGAAAATGTCATTAGCCTTGTCCTCACTAACATTCTGTAGGTTGTCGTTTTTTCTTAGATGTTTTCTTACCTTAATGGACTTGCTGCTTTGAAAGTTTAATAGTTTGAACTAAGCTAGCTTGCTAGATACAAACATCAATTACGACAAACAATTGAATGTGTATGTTATAAAACAAACCCTAACTGTATCTATTAGCAGCATGGCCCATTCTGAAATGACACTCTGGGACTAATTACTCTAATTATTATATTACGTTTTTTTCTTAAAAATGTTCCTCCTCTTGAACAGGCCAGGTCTCAACTAAGCCCCTCCCTTATACATCGAGTTTTGAATCTTTCACTTCACAATAAACTCTTTTATGATGATGTAAGCTTTTGATAGAAAGCAGTTAGTGTATCATATCTTCTTTGCACTGATTTTCTCCATTAAAAACAACTACATGTAATTTCAAATGACTTAATCTAAGAGCTTTTTTGTCCAGTCCCGTTTCAGCACAATAGAAAGTTACTAAGTCCCTTTACAGTGTTCATTCCTTGTACTACTTATACATCTTTCAGCAAACACGGTTTGCATAAAAACCCCTGCTAACTTATGAGCTCTTAGTCACCAATGATTTGCACACACACACACACACACACACACACACACAAATAATTCTATTTGTTGTTGCCCAGATCTTTTCAAATTTTTAAAAATGTCTTTGAATACGTTTATGCCATATAATTTTGATAACATCCAACATCCAACATAACATCTGCTCTTTCTCCTTACTTGTTACTGTCATTTGAAGCGGGAATATCGTGTAACTTTGATAAAAGTTGTTCTCCAGAATTATATTCTGCTGTTCAGGTGACTTTGCACAATGACAAAGGAGACAAGAAAGCAATGAACTACAATCATGAAATCAGAGTACAATCAGGTGAGCACAAAGGTGGATGGAATAGCAGCAAAAGCCAATTTGTGAGCTGCAAACTATAAAAAGCATGGGTGCTTAGTGGATGGCAAGGGTTGCAAACCAGTAGCAAAGCAGTTTAAGGGATTAAATTGGGTACTGTTGTCCAATTATACCAAAGTTCTTTTCACATGAAGAAACAGAGTATTGTCTCCTTGGTTTTCTTTGAAGACAGAAAAGTTGTGGACCAATCAGAATGGCATATGAAATACAGAGACTTAGGAAGGAATTGCTCTATTGACTAAAGACACCAATTATGATGCCCTTATCATACAACTTCAAATTCAAAGACAAAGCTTTGTTCATATTTCGAGACACTGGTTTTTACGTTTTTTTACCAGTTAATCTACAAAAATACATCTAAAATCTATGAGGATTGGCAAGCTTTGCACCGTGTACTTGGTTTTCTATTCTATATACAGCACTCTTTTTGGTACGTTTTCTCCTTTCTTGTTAAGAACCTGTTAGAACAATGCTACCTTTTGGCGTCGTCAATATAAAAGGGGTAAAATAAATGGCATCAATTTGTGCAACATCTCTGTCTGGTTAAATTCTGAGTTGTTTTGGACGCATGGTTGGTTATCAGAAAGGCTGTTGCTGTACAATGCAGCCAAGAAAGGGTTCCATGGGGGAAAACGTATAATCAATCTCAATACAGGAAAAAAATTAATCTTAAACGATTGATCTTTTTTTCAATATATTGTAAAAATAAAACAGCTTCCCGGACATTAAATATTTCATATAAAACTATAAGGGATTGGATAAAATAGGAAGAACAACTTTGTCTGTTAATACAAAAAAGTCCTTCTGAACGTAAATGCTTTGAAGGTGGTGGTCAACTTTCTTTTTGTGATAATTTAGTAAATAATTGATCCAATGGATAACTGAAAGGAAGGGAAACAGACTACGTGTATCTAGAAAATTAATTCAGGTGAATGATAAAAAATTAAGAAGAAAAATTCATCAATGATACAAGCAACATATTTATTACAATAAGGAAAGGCTATGTGGAAAATGTTTATTCAAAAAGGCGATTTATTAATCAAGAGACGTTTACTGAAGCTTTAGTGAATACAAACTATATAGTAGATAAAGTGTGTGTGTATATATAATAAAAATTAAAACATTCGGCTAAAAATGAATAACAAACTAAAAGGCATAAATAACATCATCATTTTTCATGAAGCAGCGGAAAGAAATGACATAATTGCAAATACAACTGAATATAAATTGGAACTCAGTTAACTTAAGATTACTGGTTAGAAAGAGGAAATATATCAGTGTTTTGAGCAGTTTATGAGAACAGTGACATCAAGAAGCAATTGTTTGTTTGTAAGGAGGAAAATAAAGTGAAGCTTTTGATGGGAGTTATTTGATAGTGTATTGTACCCAGTTCTCCTTCTGGACGAATGATAATGGATGAAACTTATTATTATGTTATTTACATGACTGATAAAGTAAAAGGGTTAATGGAAATGGGCCTCATTATCCAGCAATTGTAGCTTGTGCATGCAAATAGTTGATTCCAGCGTCAGACATACCGTAAAACAACGTCATAAAAAGAGTCCCCCTGTGAAAAATATTACTCGTGGCGTGCTTGCGACGATCACTCACTTACACCCTGAAAAAGCATGATAAAATGGATACTTTTGTTTTGAAAAAAACTTTTCTGGGGTTGATAGAAATAGCATTTGTAAGCTGGGCTTTCAAGACAAAGATTCATCGATCCGAAGATGAAAATATTGACTGCATGAATAATGGACCATGTAAGGACCTTCTTGCAAGCCTTCAAAATCATGATTGGGATAGTGTAAGCCACCTTAATCCCATTTGAGGAAATTAATAAAAATGATGCGACTAGCGAAAAAAGTTCTAACGAAGCAAAGGTACTAAAGAAATAGAGGATATTGATGTTGGAGATTAGTTGACAACTGACTTGAACGTTTTTCCAGTTACCGGTTTCGTTTTCAGTAAAATATGTTTGCGTATCAAATATGCTTTCCTTCACTTGAATAGGTCCGTGCTTAGAATAAACGTTTAGATAAGGCCCTCGATGTTTAATGGAATTTTTAAGTTATTTCCATTTGCTTGGAAATAGCTTAATTTTCAACAAAGGGGAAGATGGCTTGTTCTACTGAAGAGATGAAGAACAGTTTAATGGCCAACAACTAGATAGAAGACCCTTCAACGTCGGGTAAACCGAGTTAGAAAGCAAATACAGACCATGTTCTAACCGACTGAATGTAAATGTTTGTGGTTGATGGAACAAAATACTGGAAACCAATGCGAAAAGATCTGGTGAAGGTTATGCATCGAACATAAGTAATGTACAAGGCAAAATTTTCGATCGAGCAGGAGACATGTCAAGCAAATCAACCCATCTTGGGCTTTGTCATGCAATTTCCTACTTTCATATTTGTTTTGCATCATTCTCATTTTGTAGTAAATCTTCTCAAGAATATCTACCTTTAAATCCCCATTAAAATTACATTCATTTTGGCCAGCAGCTTTATCGCTAGCATTCAATTGGACCAAGATGCCAGGATAAGAAAACTAAAGTCAAGTTTGTTTTCATCAATACTGAAAAAAAAGAGAGGATCGGAAAAGCCTCTCATGCTTTGCTGTCTGTCTAAAACAATTAAAGAACACGTACACATTCTTTTTGTTTATAGAGAGGAGGTGATAAGATTAATTGACTCGAGTGCTCTCAAATGGCCTGGGAATGTAACTTTGCCGATTAATTTGCACTGTTCTAGCTCCAAATTTTCCTTGGATTCACGGT
>RDPX01000277.1:446266-448193 GCA_003991215.1 Morbakka virulenta
CGACGTTGACATTTTAGACACTTAGTGCTTTGCACTTTTTGACATTTAATGCTCTATAAGTCTTTATAAGTTGACTGACTTTTCCAATAAGCGCACTCCCTCAAATACGCCCACTCCCTGAATAAGTGCACCCTTTAGAATCCCCAGAATTTTTAAGCGCACCGTGCGCTTAATCAAATAATTACGGTAAATTTACAAACCAAACATAGCAGAAAAGGTGAAAAAATTCTTGTCTCATCTTATTAGATTTAGATACTAATAAATGACATATCCGTAAAATCTTTTTCGATGAATCAATACGCGTTCATTTTCTTCGTTAAACACTCAACTTGAAGATAGTATGCTACCCAGATAAAAAAACCCCTCTGGACTCGTTTTAATTTTATTCCTTGTTATCTTATTCTGTTTTTATTGGACCATTTCTGTAATTTTGTTGCATTATGAAATGTCAGATTTGTTTTCTAAACCATGACAAATTACCTCCGCCCTGACTGGTTTAAACTTGTACTTGCTCTCTAATACTACTAAATATTAAATTGGACATTAATTTTATATTGCTGAAGAATTCATATAAGGGTAAAATGTGGATTTTGAACCTTGAACAATATTGAATACTGTAGTTTCTCTCTCAATAAATAATAACTCAAATACAATTCATATGTTATGTGTAAAAAAATTACCCTTTTCCTATCTTCGACTCTGCTTAAAACTGAAACCACACTTAGCGTCAAAAATTAAATTTCTGATTTAGGTATTTTTATAAACTAAAGTAGTTAATTTATAGAAAAAAATCTGTTTTTAAATAGACATATGCAGAAAAATTGAAACCTGTGCGTGTCGGGATGTGCACTACCAGCAGGTTTGAAAGTGGTAATAAACTTGGGTTTACTAATTGGAACGTAAAGGTCCTTATGTGCTTTCCAGTAACACCAAAATTGTGAATTTATTTAACATGTAATCATCAATTTAGTCTTGTCAAAAACATTTCTAATGTAGCCTGTCACCGTATAGCACACATCACTAATTGTCATTTTGCGCGCAGTGGTATAACTGAGCTCGAGACGATATGCAGCACCAGTCTTAATTCACCGGCTGCCTTATTTACAGAAATACCTGAAGCGAATACAAAAAGAAAGTTTTAAAATGGCCTTACTTATATTTGTGACAAAGTTAGCAATGTATTAAAGAAGGTTTCTCTAAAACAAAAAGGCGTGGTCGGTACGTTTTTAGGGGCAAGCTACCAAACTCCCTATTATTTTTTCATTTTGCACTTCAGAATTGGTTAGATTTTTTCCTGATCCATACCTGTAGATCCACCTTTTCTCCTTTTCTCACACTTTTTATTGACATTAATTCAAAGACTTTTTCAAATTCATCAAATAACACTATGTTGTGGGAATACATTGTTTTAGCTATATGGTGTCACTTCTATATAATTTGAAAACAGATGTAGTTACAGGGTTCAACACACTCTTAAGTTCTTAATTTATCCAACACTCCTCCTCCTCATGTGCCGTGTCCTTGCAGAACGTAGGCGGTCATGCTTCTCCACAGGATCCTATTCTTGGTCTTCTCCAGCATTTCCTTCTCGCTGACTCCGGTCCATGTTGACAAACTTTTCATGAATGTTGTTCTTTGTCTTCCTCTTCCTCTTTTACCGCAAATTTTACCAGTAACAGCCAAATTTTCCAAGCCTTCTTTTCTCATTACATGTCCTAGGAACGACAGTTGTCTCTTTCTGATGGTTTTCAGGAGTCTCCTGCTATAATTAGCTCGTCTTAGTACTTCATCATTACTAGTGTGTTCCGTCCAGGAAATTCTCAACATTCTGCGCAACATCCACATTTCAGTAGCGTTCAGTCTTTTCTCCAGGTCTGACGTCAGTGTCCAACTTTCACAGCCGTAGGTCAGGACAGGTAAGACATAG